>JAIUZE010001256.1:0-217680 GCA_022085475.1 Heliosperma pusillum | reverse complement strand
ACTTCTTATCTACACCAATTAGACCTATCATAAGCATGGTCTTCAAAAGAATACTAAACTTCTAAGTCCAAAAGACTAAAATACTAATGAGTTAAGAAGTCATAGCCAACTCATTCAACCTTACACCATCGAATATCATGAACTATTTACACACAAGTCATGGCAAGCATTTATACATTAAAATTATTAAACATACCTTACCACACTTTCCTCAAGGATACCAACTCTCACCACTAGAGGAGAACTTAAGTCTACACAATTTTTCTCGAATCCCAAATTCATTCTAATCAACACTAACATTCCACCAAGTCTAAAATTCTTCCGAACAAGTACAATATGCCACAAACAAAAGGGTATGGTGTCCACAAAAGGTCACATAAGGAAGTTGAGGGTACAAATTGATAAGGAGGAGGAAAGTAACAAGAGTAATTTCCAAGGGGAAAAGAAGTTAGATGATGAAGAAGCACTTAGGTAGAAGGAAGAGAGCATGATACATTAAGGACGAGAGAAAACATCGATGAGGAAGAAATACACTTCAATTAGGCTTGTTAATCTTCAATCTTCAGTAGAGGATACTTCTTCTAGGTAACACATGATCCACCTTAAGACGGTAGATATAAATAAACATAACATCACTCAACACAATCAACAAACAAGTTAGAACCTAACAACATCAAGTACACCAAAGACTACCACCTTAGGTCCTTAAGTCTACCCATCTCTCATTTATTATTTCAAGGTCAAGTAGTTTAAGTTAGGGTTCACGTGTGTGCGTCGGGAGCGATAAAGCTCTGATACCAACTGTGAAAACCCTCGCGAATGCGGAAATATAAAACATACAAGCATGTGAATTATATAGCGGAAATATGAAGCTTTTAAAAAACCTTTTATACATGCAAGAAAAAGTATACGAGGAGTGTCAAATATTACAAACTAAAGTATGAAATACAACCAAGAGACGTAGTCTCTCAAAATATTATAAATGTCAAAGTGTTTAGCAAACTAGCTAAAATCGTCTAGAGGTGTTTCAATCCAGGGACAACGCCCGCTAGCTCACACCCGAACCCAAAATATCAAGCAAAAAGCCATCCATGCAAGCAACCTGTTCATCCATGAAAAACATGAACGCCACAATCAGTGGGGAGTAACTCCGGGTTCTCCTAGCCATATCACATTAAACGTACATAAAAGGAAATACAAAATAGAAGCATGCATATATAGATATACATGTGAAATACGATAAGGATAAATAGGCAATTCGATATATCATAATAAGAGCATAAGAGTTACAAGTCCGAATCCATCATGTTATACAAAGACTCGGGGAAGACACTCTTAGGCAACCGAATACGCTCACTAGGGCTTACATCTTACCGTTAGCGGTATAAGTTTGATAAGATTGAGACTCAACAAACAATCCATGCCAATCGTCTATTTCATGTAAGTGTTCAAATCAATGTTCATATATAATTCAACTTACAAACAACCGTCCGATAAGACGTTAAATGACAACTTACAAACATATAACAACATATTCTCTCACAGTAAATGACACGCACTAGCATCATGTACAATAGCAAGACAAGCCAATGGAAGCTCACGGGATAAGACATTTCCCGGAACCGTATACGATAAGACATTTCGTATACTCATGACCTAGACAAACCAGTTCACGGGATAAGACGTTTCTCGGAATCATGTACGATAAGACGTTTCGTACACACAAGACTCTAATCCTCTCGGTAGGACGACGATAATAATACGGTCCTAGTCTAAACCTGGCCAGACTCTCGGAATAAGACGTGTTCCGATTCGACATGTGTTAAGCGTTCCCACCAATCCAAGATCGACTCTACAAGACGTCGATTACCTACCCCAACTTCGGCTAAACCACAACGAAAGAGGCGGCAAGAGATCTATAGTCAAAAGTCAAGCCTAGTACCTACATGGCAATTACACCAACCCCACTGCAATATACAACATCTTTGAGACGGCCGGGTTGATCAACGCAAAGCGTTTGCCTCCCAACAACGTCGTCGTATGCCCACTAACACATGCAATTAAGTAGTAGGATACCTCCCTGTTCCGACATTCCAGCCTTACGAACGTGGAGGTAGCCAAGGGAATGAGAGTACAAAGCACAAGACAAAATAGTTCTCAAACCGTATCATTTGTAAAAACCGACTCAAAGTGGGAACATACCAAAAACCGTCACAAAACATGAGAATAGGGAATCATATAAGTTTAAATATGATAAACATGAGTCAATACATGATACATAAGCATTTGAACAAGTTTATGAAGCATAATAAATAAGAAACATAGATCTTATCTCAAAACAACAAGTTTGGAAACTAACTAAAACAAGGGTCCACTTCAAACGGTCATAACTAGAGTTCTAGACATGAAAATGTAGAAATTCCAAATGAAGGTTATAGATTATCCTCTTACGGTTCCAACGGGATGTCACAAGCCCAAAACAAACAAGTAACGAAGGAGATATGATCATTTTACGAAAAGGGGTCAGTGCAGTGAAACTGCACAAGTCTCGACCGTGACTTGTATTTCACGCTCGTGAAACCCTCTGTTACGCAAGGGTATTTGGTCAGCCACTATTTCACGCTCGTGACATGAGTTTCACGACCGTGACTTGGGTCAAGACAACTCCATTTTGTTCTAAACTCAACCATCATCAACTATTATCATAAATCATAAATTCTCATAATTCACTTCTATCAATTATCAACAATCAATAATCATCATCAACAATCATCAACTAACAACAATCATCATCAATAACATAAATCCTAAGCTTACTAATCGTATTCTAAATACGAATTCTAACATAGAAATCATGTAAAACACGTAAATGATATCGAGTAACCCTTTACCGTTACCTTTTCGCGTCTTTAATCGATTTATAGAAAGTCTCCACCTACAATTAGATAACAAAAGATGAATATAATTAACCTTTGAGAAAGACGGATAAATTAAAAAGCGAGAAAGACGGTAATTTTATTACCAATACGGATAGAGGAAGATGAGAGGGGAAGAATAAGACGAACTTACGTGAATTTGAGCAAGAAACGAGCGAGTTATGACGAATCTAAGCTTGGAAAGCTTATGGAGGATAGGGTTTTGATTTGGGTTTCTTAGAGAAGAAGGAAAAGTTGTAATTGTGTGAATGAATTAGGTTAGGAGGTAGTATGAGGGAGTATAAGTGGAAAAGTCAAGAAAAAAGTCAAAGACGACTTAAGACGGGTTTTACTTGAAATCTCGCGAAAAACCCAAATACGAACTCGGAAATTCTAAATTTGACACGGAAAATTTAATTCTATATTAAAACTAAATTTCGCTGAAAAGTATCCGTAAAATATTTTTACTATAAAAATAGGGTATATTTGCGGGTGTTACAGTTTATATAGTACTCTTATAACAGATGTTTCCTAAATAGATTTAGGAAGCCCTATAGCAGTTTCCTAAACAGACAAGGAAACTAAATAATAGTATCCTAAACAGACAAGAAAACTAAATAATAGTTTCCTAAACAAATAAGGATACTAAATCAAATCAGAATCCGAACAGATTCAAGGCATATTCTAACATGTTCCTTACTTATATATGTCAATATTTTCTTTTGCCTTAAAGATGCTACTAAAATGATGTTTTGTTCTTTATTTTCCTTTTTGCAGATTTTTTCTCTTGCCGAGGTTGGTTAAGAGTTTGTGTTGATGCTGAAGAGATTTATAGTTGTACATCATCAATTAAGCAAATCATCTTGTTGTTTTGTTATTTTTTTTATAAAGACAAATTCTGTATTGATAAATATCGTTCCAAGCGGTTACAATTCTGTATTTTTCTACATTTTTGGTCAACAATATGTTTCTCTACCGGGCAAGTTGTACAACTTGTTAGAAAAAATATCAATGTATCTTAGTAACAATAAAATAGTTTTATCAACATTTGCCATTTGTATTATGTTTTCACCACTTTTTAATATACACCTTATAAATTTAGAAGTATCGCAATTTATTATTAATTATGTGGAAATTTATTAGAAACAATTTCACACGTTATTAGAAACAATATCATATGTTATGAGAAGTCATATCACATGAAGTGATTGACAATATCATACGATGTGATTAACAATATCATGCTCTGCCATTAACAATATCACAATTTTGCCAACTCCAATATCACCATATGCCATATATCTATTGGATTGACTTTTGAAGTCTTATGATAAATGAAGTATCACAATCATTACCAAAGAATATCACAATTCACACCAAACAATATCACAAATAAAAAGATTGATTACGCTCTTCCAATTTCGTGATATTAAGAAACAATATCACTAAATACAAGACGCGATATTATTACTGATCTTAAACAATATTACAAAATTCCGACGACAATACTAGGTTTTTACAACTACTACTTACATTAGATTACTTATTCTACCAACTTTACATCAATGCACTTTTAATTAAAGTTTTCTGTCAACATATTCCTATTAGTCAATTTAATTGTTTTCTCTAACTCTACTTCTACAACTTGCAACGGTCTTTACCCATCCTTTTGGGGATCTTCTTCTTGATAAGCATCATCTTGTCCATAATCAGATCGTCTATAAATCAAACGCAAATAAATAACAATTAGTATAGTCTAAATCATTATTTTATTTGGTTCCTAGTATCATTCTAGAACCATTTTTCAGATTTTTTTCATTTAAACTTGTTCTTAGAGAGTTACGAAGTATGGATAACTCAATATAATCCTTCTTGGTGATAAAAAGTTACACATAAAATTCATGTTGGGTAACAATTTCCTAAAATTAAGGCAATTGTACATAAACGTTACAGACAAATTTGAACGGCAAAAAAAGAAAAACCCAATAAAAAATAACGTTAATGCAAAATGCTCAACAAGAATATGTCTAACACTAAGCGCCGCATCAAGAACAAATGCAAGCTTAACAGAAAGACCTAACTTAACAAATGACCCAAACTAGTTAGTGAACTCAGTCAAATCATATACCCGAGGATAAGTCGCCAAAAACAAGAATTTGATATCAAGTTTCCCAAAATCAACTAACCACCATGTTTTAACGCACTCATTTCTTTCATAAATTTCAGTAGAATTTTTGAAGTTTAGAGTTAATCAATCATAACACATTTGTTGAATCATAAAATTTGCACGTACCGTAAAACAAAATGTCACAATAATACTAGTTCAAAACATAATATATCATTTTATTTGTGTTAATCTAGTTACCATGCCAAAATTATGGTGATTAAATATCACTGATGCTGGCATTCAATATCACGCATTACTAATAACAATATCACAATTTTGTCAGTGTAACGAGACATTAAAAAGATAATGTAATGTGCTTTAAAATTAATATGTATACCTACATCACTCAATTAGTGAGTACTACCTATCAATTTCTCTGTCAAACAAATTCAATTTCGCAATATGAACCCTAATTTGTCAGAAGTAAACATGTATCATAACTTTATGAAATTTAAATAACACTAATCTTCACATTCAATATCACATATACAAACAACATGAAAGTCCATAGACCTTAATTAGACTCTTCTAATTAGTTGCTAAATTACTTGTTAATTTAGTATTTAATGATCTATGTAACATGCATGCAAATATAAAGACATTTATATAAAAGAAGAAATTTCCTCATTGATATGGAAATTAAATGGGCACAACAAGAACTCCTTCTTGTTGTTCTTGAGCTAATAACATGGATGAACAAGAAATCTCCAAACTAGAAGACCTCCTTCAAGTTGCACCAAGATGAACCCAAATAATCTACCCTTATTATTAATGTGACAACCCTCGCGAATGCGGAAATATAAAACATACAAGCATGTGAATTATATAGCGGAAATAGGTAATTTTAAAAACTTTTATACATGCAAGTTAAATAAGACGAGGAGTGTCAAAATATTACAACTAAATGCGGAAAATACAACAAAGAGACGGGGTCTCTTAAAATGTTAGCAAAGAACAAGTGTTTAGCAAAACTAGCTAATATCGTCTAGAGGTGAAACTTCCAGGGACAACGCCCGCTAGCTCACACCCGAACCCAAAATAGTCAAGCAAAAGCCATCCATGCACGCAACCTGTTCATTCATGAAAAACATGAACGCCACAATCAGTGGGGAGTAACTCCGGGTTCTCCCAGCCATATCACATTAAACGTACATAGAAGGAAATACAAAAGTAGAATCATGCATATATAGATATACATGTGAGATACGATAAAGATAGATAGGCAATTCGATAATAATGATAAGAGCATATGGAAATCAAATCCGAAATCCATCATGTTATTCAAAGACTCGGGAAGACACTCTTAGGCAACCGAATACGCTCACTAGGGCTTGCATCTCACCGTTAGCGGTATAAGATTGATAAGATTGAGACTCGACAGACAAACCAAGTCAAGTCATGCGATGATCACAATAAATCCAACATATTATCATCCATTCACGAACCAAGACTGACGGTGCCCAATCATGCAATGACCATGAACAATATCATGAAATCACGCATTCAAAGACGACACAAGACGACAACTCTCAGGGTAAATGAAACGCACTAGCCTCGTGTACATGGCAAGTATGATTAAAGGCATCCACGGGATCACATTTCCCTGAACTCATACGCGATGCTTACATTTCGCCTATGTAGACTATTTTCCTCCTGGTAGCACGACGATATAATATCCGGTCCTAGTCTAAACCTGGCCAGACTCTCGGAAAAAACCATTTCAGATTTCGACATGCGATAAACGTTTCGCATCCAAGACTCGGTCTTTTAAAGAAAACGCCGAGTACCCCAAATTCGTAGATCAATTCACGAAAGAGGCGGAAAAGAGCTCAAGCCTCATAACAAGCGGTACGCTACATGCAAATAACACCACCTCGCAAGTACACAACATTTGACGGCCGGGTCGATCAACGCATAGCGTTCAACTCCCAACAACGTCGTCGTATGCCCACTAACACATGCATTTAAGCAGTAGGATACCTCTCCGTTCCGACATTCCAGCCTTACGAACGGGAAGGTAGCCAAGGGAATGAGAGTACAAAGCACAAGACAAAATAGTGCTCAAACCGTATCATTTGTAAAAACCGACTCAAAGTGGGAACATACCAAAAACCGTCACAAAACATGAGAATAGGGAATCATATAAGTTTAAATATGATAAACATGAGTCACTACATGATACATAAGCATTAGAACAAGTTTATGAAGCATAATGAATAAAAAACATAGATACCTCTCCAAAACAACGTTGTTTGGAAACCAACGAAAACAAGGGTCCACTTCAAACGGTCATAACTGGAATTCTAGACATGAAAATGCAGAAATTTCAAATGGAGGTGATAGCTTATCCTCTTACGGTTCCAACGGAATGTCGCACGCCCAAAACAAGCAAGTAACGAAGGAGATATGATCATTTTACGAAAAGGGTTCAGTGCAGGAAAATTTCTGTCGGCAGCGAGTGACGCAGCCTGCGTCACCCACGACGCAGCCTGCGTCCTATGACGCAGCATGCGTCCCCCAACGCAGCCTGCGTCCTTCACGGGATTCAAGGACGATCAAAAATCAACATGTTATCAACAACAAAATCCTCATTTATCATCACAAATCATCAATTCTCATATCAATTAACAACTAACAACATCCCTCAACAACAACACAAGTCCTAAGCATACTAACCATAACCTAAATACGGTTTCTATCCTAGAAATCACATAAAACACGTAAATGATATCGAGTAACCCTTCACCGTTACCTTTTCGCGTCTTTAAACGGTTTCTAAACCTTCCTAGTCTTCACCTACATACAATTAGATAATAAAAGATGAATATCATTCACCTTGAGAAAGACGGATAATTTAAAAAGCGAGAAAGACGGTAATTTTATTACCAATACGGATAGAGGAAGATAAGAGGGGAAGAATAAGACGAACTTACGTGAATTTGAGCGAGAAATGAAGGCGTAGTGATGATTCGAAGATGGATCAAAAATGGAGGCAAGGTTTTATGGTGGTTTGATGAGGAAGAAAGAGTAAGTGGAAAATGAAAGAAGGATTTAGGGTTTGAGGGAGTATATGAAGGAAAAAGTCAACGAAAGTCAAAGACGGCTCAAAAGTCAAGAAAAGTCAAAGACAGCTCAAGACGGGTTTTACTTGAAAACTCGCGGAAATTCCAAATACGAACTCGGAAATTCTAAATTCGACTCGAAACATTAAATTCTAAATTAAAACTTAAATTCGCTGAAAAGTATCCGTAAAATATTTTCACTATAAAAATAGGGTACATTTCCGGGTGTTACAGCAACTCACTTTATCAGTGACAAATTTCTGTGTGAAGTTTTGCAAATTTGTATTTTGCTATATAACCTACTGACTTTGCAAGTAATTGTATTTTGTAATACTGATCCTAGTGTATTATATAAGCATCTTATTTATTGGTCGTTACTAATGTTGTGGACTCAAATTCGAGGTTTGAGCATTATCAATTAAACCGGATCCGGGTATACGATTTTCGGGTACCCAGTTTAACCGGGTATACGAAAAACCGGGTACCCGGTTAAACCGGGTCGGATCCGGGTTCTAATTTTTGGCCTTCCAAAAACCGGATATCCGATACGGTTATTAAAACCGTATCGGGTACCCGGTTTTGCTTACCCCTAATGAACATCATATGTAGTGGGATAGAGAAATGTTAAAAGCAAGCCATGAAAGTGCATTACCAAAATAAATGAGATCCACATCTTATGTGTCTCTACTAGCTACTTGTGGAACTCTTAATGTATATTCAACTTCAATTTTAGAATTGTAAAATCCTCCTTCAAATCGAATAGAGAATTTCTCGTATGGTACTAGACAGTAGACACTATTATACTACAATTACATTTTACCAATATGTTTCTTTTTGTGAAAAAATCAAATACTCTCTCGTCTTGATCATTTTTTTACTTTAGGGTAGTTAAATTTGAACGAGTATTTCTTAATTATGATAAACTGAGAATCGGTACCACTGCCATTATAACATAACCTGACTGACTGCTACATTAATCATCTCGGATATAATATCAAACCTTAATTTGGGAGAAAGAAAACCGATGATGAATGATCCATTGAGAATGAAAATTTGTAGTGTTGGAAATTAAGGACATACCTTATGCGGAAGCGATCGGATCGTTGTGTTCGCTAACTGCCCACTACCATATATCGTACCTCCGGCGGCTACTAGAGTCCCGGAATATGTCCACGCCCCAAATCTCAAGTCCCATATTGATGGTGGACTTAGCCTCTAGAGTTGTGTCTTTTGTGTATATTAGGTGTGTAGATGACTTACAACTTTCATCACCTTATTCTTCTCCTTATATTCTCTCTACATAGGAGTTACAAGCTAAGGGAGATAAAAGGTGTGTTTAATCACATACTAAATGTGATTAATTAACCCATTAAAAGAGTAATTCAATTCATGTTTAATATGTATTGAATAGTAACATTCACCTTAATGTGGCCGTTACAAACATAAAATTCAATACTCCCACTCGGCCACACAACCGAGTGAACAATACTCCCACTTGGCCGTTTAACCAAGGGATTACAACAGTTAATCACAAAATCAAAGTAATTTTTCATACTATCACGAAGATAGAGAAAATATAATGACTTGAATACACAACCAAGTTCATCATAACACAATACTTTATAACAATCTCTAATGCTTCATACGAGAAATGGGGTGTGCGACCAAACGTAGCAAAGTAATGTTATATTAAGTTACCATCAAAACTAACATAACACTTTCACATTATCAATACCCCAAATCATTCAAAAAAATCACCGTTAGCATACACAGTCCCCATATGCTATCATAATCATTTAGTTATATACACAATATAACCCCTGGCCAGGAAATTATGGTGAAGTTGAACTGATCATTCCTTAGACACTAATAATAATTCGTCTCAATTTAACTGCTTTCCTAACATGATCCATTGAACCTTAATCATTTAGGTCCTTAGAATTCATATTAAAGTAGCAACATCAAGTATTGACTTCATATCATAGCTCCAAGTCAAAGAGCATTGAACCAAAAGTGGACTAAACAGTCTGAAGGATCACACAGTGACAAAGTAGGGAATAATCTGTTACTCCTAACGGTCGACTTATCAACACACATAGTATGACATATGTGTCACAACATAGCTCCCACTACGATGGGCATATCACGCTTCCATGTCGTGCGAATCTTACGTCTAGATACTACTCAAGTATTTAACCCAAGCCACTAGATTGATATACTAAATATCCAACCTGACACTTGTGATTCGGTTCAAAGCTTTAGTACGAAAATAGGGTATCTTTTCGTACTTCGACTACAAAAGTCTCATCTTAGACTTACTAAGGCGACTGTATTATGAGTCAACATCTTTTCCATACAACTAATGTACAAAGATAATCTACAACACACACTAAGTGTTAACGTGACTCAGTCTCATCTTGCCCACTACTCAAGTGTCAAGGCGATTTACCTGTGTGACTAGGCAATCTTAAAAGCTTGGTGATATCTTATGTGCCTCATGATACAACAAATGCATATGACCATTTCCAAAAGAAACAAAATCCTCATCCTAAAATGTTCATCATCAAACACATCCACAACTTAACAAGATTAAAACTCAAGTTGACTCTTTAACACAATTAGCTCAACACATGAACTAATTAAGAACACATCTTTAAAAATAAATGTCAACAATCTTGTTAGTCAATCTTACTTGATGACAACTCTTAGTTCCACACAAGAACTAATCTACTCTTACCACAAAGGCATGAGTAAAAATTACTTGATTACATATCATTGTGCATGTAGTGGATTGATTAAGTAACAAATTACTTATTAATCACAAAATTGACATTCAACCATGTACTAAACAAGGTACACATCAAAATAACAACTACAATAGAACTAGAAACAATACTCTGGTCGTTTCTTGCACTTGATTATATGTTTAAACATAAAGACAATATTAGTTTTCTTCTAAATACCAATATGTCAACAATTAACAAAGAGATACTTACTCTCCTATGTAATTTTGACATAACCACATTAATTCCACCATTCCAACTAAATTATCACACAAATAATTTATGAAAGTTGAAATAAATATGGAAGACCACTAACACATGGACAATTTTAAGAGATACAAAATTTATCATCTTAATCATTTGAGACAAACTCAACTGATTGATCCATGTATAAGTTTTCTCGAGAAACATGATTCGAGAAAATATTCTCTACATCCATTTAAAAACAAAATCAAAATAGATGACCAAAATTAGAAGAAAACGGAACAAAACCTACCATTTGAGAACATATCTCAAAATTGTCTTAAACCTTATTATCATAACCACATTGCCACAATGTCTATCTACTCTCATAATAACAATCCATTCTTTATTACTTGGCGAAAAAAAAAACTCACTTACTTAAAGTGATAGCTCCCACTTACTAAAAGTGGTAAAAAAACCGAATAGAAGGAACAACTCCCACTATCCTCCGTAATGAGCAAAACCTCATAAGAACTGATCTTACGCTAATCCATATAACTTGACATACAGGTTAATATTTGCTCATTAGTAGACAAACTCTCATCTTTACCTCGAATCATGGAACTACTCCATTTTCTGAACATAAAGATAAGTTTAAACTATCTTTGGTGTCTCAATGAGTTCACAAATTCTCCCACTCATCATAAGACAGTTTTTACACTGTAACGAATACAAGGCAAATGTCTACTAATTTTCGCCAACACTTAGAAACATATCCAAGTGAATAAATATTGTGGGTCACCTAAACACAAAGTTTGACAAATGTTAAGGCATGAAAGACCAATGTATTACCCAAAACTTATTTGGAGTAAGCAAAATTCCTCAAAAAAATATTTACGGAATCCTCCTCCGATCAGCGTCATCCCTCACTCAACCATATTAAGTGATAATGTAAAATTCCTTAACCAAGACAACATCTTGTCATAATGTTTAGGAATTGTATGATCAACGTACAAAAATTTTCTCATTCACACTTTGAACATATCAAAGAGTTATTCGCAACCAACGCATATACTAAGAGTTCTGACTCTAAGTTCAAAGTCGATTTTTTAATTTTAACATAAAATGTTTGAACATATCAAACACTTTACAAAATGACAAAATAATGATACATACTCATATAGCGTGAATCATCTCAAATGAATAGAAAAAAAAATGGTCTCATGATGCTCTTAACATTTAATTACCCACAAATAAAATAAAAATAGATTGAAATATAAAAGTTATAAGACAATGAACAAATGGAAAAATATATGTAATCAAGCAGAAGAATAAAAGTAATGCAGTGAACATAAATATTTTGACCAAACACATAGCCATAACAAACTATTAACAAGAGGTTAAATAAAAATCCGTGATTTTCAATAAACTAATTACTGGAAATAATCATGCACCCTAAGTGCATAGAGAATTAACACATCAAAGTAGCACAAAGCCTATTTGAAATATAGTTTAGCATAGCTTAAGGTAAATAATCTATCGACAAACAATGGATTAAACAATTACGAGTTATAAAAATTCCCACCATGTTTCTAAATCCACAAAGGACAAGAATTAACATTAGATCCAAGAAACACACATATAACTCGAATTCATGATCAGAATAATTTTATTTGGCTCGAAACAAACATGAACCAAATTAATATTATCTCCATATTACTCTCTTGTCGACACTAAGTCAAACATATTAAACAATACCACATATTTGTTCTCAATAGTAAGAAAAAACATAGACCATTAATAATTGTATCGGGAGACATTAGTGCCAAGAGGCACTCTTTCCCGTCTCGATAAGTTTTGAGAGAATTACTAAGGATTGAGTGACTATGAACCAGTAAGAGTTTTGTATTTTTTTCATAATTCCAGAATCGGATGACAAACAAATTACCATGAAAAAATTACTCATTACAATAGCCAATACCGTTTTTAAAAGTCACACATAAATAAAACGGGACAATCCACAAATACTTCGGGCCAAGACACATAGTCTTGTACCTTTCGTCAAATCGAAATTGAGTTACATCTAGTCATACGCTACATAAGCTATATGACATATCTCAAAAAACTACTTACTAGGTCCACATACAAAATAACACAATTATGCATGAATCAAACTTTACTATATTTGAACAAATACTGGTAAAAAAACACAGATATCCATTATCCAACCTCATGTATGTAATAGTGATCACGATTTCATAAACTCGTGATTATTAATAAGCTAAGATACAAAATCTTATCATTATAATTTTTAATATTCAAGCCGCTTTACCAATGGTGAACAAATCACCCCAAAAACACTTGTTGTCATACACAAGTATATGGATTAAGGCACAATTCAAAATTAAAATTACTTAAATCCCTTCATTTATATTGCTCGTTCGAAAATTTCGCTAAGCTCATAATCATCACAAACGCCATAAACGAGAAATTTCAACAATTTAATTTTCTCTTAAGATTAAGTGAAACGAATTCATTAAATCCTTCAAAAAATGCTAAACAAATTAGCTATTACCCTTACAAATAACGGCTAAACAAATTAGCACGAATAATAATATCACTTAGATATTACACAAATGCCGTGCAAAACGAATTTACAAGACTTTTAAAAAAAATTGATTTATAAAAAACTTGATCATAACATATATGATAGTTTCAATTTGATACATAACTAATATGTATTCAATTCTCAATCACGAAGATTTCCCATCTCTCATGTAAAAACTAATTTTACATAACATATATCACTAAGATATAACACAGTCTCTTATGTAAAACAAATTTACATGTACATGAGTATCACGAAGATATAAATTTTCTACCAATTAACGTAAAACATATTTACGTAATTTAATCATGTAATACATCACAAAGATATAAGTTCTTTCGTAAAATAAATTTACAAGAAGTGTCATATCACAAAGATATGAGTCCTTTTGTCAAACAAATTTACAATTAATATCACAAAGATATAAACCTTATGTGTAAGTTATAAAATCTCTAAGAAAAGAAATTTCAATAATATATCTAATTTTATGTAATACAAAATTACACAATTTTCACAAGATAAAATAAACGAAACAGATTTGTAAATTTTAACTTATCTTGGAAAGCACAATATAGAGATATTTATGAGTAGCGTATACTAAATCGAACACAGAGTCGAACATTAGTATTTCTCGTACCCATAAAATTGTTAGCCAAACTGCATAAAATAAAAATGTCACTAAGACATCTAAAATTTACATACAAGGATAAGTTTACGTGACTTGTAAAATATCGTCTCAAAATATTCACTATTTACACGTAAAATAAATTCTACGAAACACATTCATAAAATACAAGGTCATAGTAAAAATCACACAGAAATTAATCTTACCCATGAAACACATTCACATAACATATTTTACCAAAAATAATCTACGAGACGTACTCATAAAAAACACCAAGTACATAATTAAACCACTAAGAAGTTCAATTATACATATAAAACATATTTATATGCTACACAAATTTTAATACGAAACATATTCATAAAAAACTTGGTCATAATTAAAATCACTAAGATATTTAATTATTTATATAAAACAAATTTATAAGACGAATACTTATAAAACTGGCTAAACTTATTAACCTTATAAGAATACTATCAAACCAGCCAACTCGTTTTATTAAGGCTTTTAACGGAACAAATCCAAAAAAAACTTTCTCAATTAACCCAGTTGGCTGCCATATATCATGTTGTATCTCAGACATTAATTCCATTAACTACTCTACTCTGCCGTTTCTCGTTTTGACTTCCCTTTCACCAGACCATCAATGGATACCAACATAACTCCCCTCCTCCTTTTACTTCCTCTTTTCGCACAAAAAAGAAGAAGAAGAAAACTCATAATTAATAATATAAAAAATTGAGAGAAGAGGTGTTTTGTGGGAGAATTATACCGTGTGTCACATAATGCGTTTGTGCTCTACACGACAATTGATTGTCATTGCACAGATCAGTCCAAAACCCATCGTAAGCAAATAACAATCTCCAAAAGCGGATATGACTCAGACGAGTGACACACACCCGCCGCCATTCGAGTCTATTACTGGTGTCTTTACGAATCTCACATAGAGATTGAAAATATGGGAAGGCATTGTGTTGAATCAAGGCCACGAAGGCGTCATCCCCGAGAGGCCCATTGCCGCACCGAAAAACGTGAGTCAGTAATACTTCATGGGACCGAAACTAACAATAACCCAAGAGTAGGCTACCCTTGCAAGGTCATCTGAAATGGCCACAAAGGCCGCTCACAAAAAAAGGTCTGATATGGCGGATGATTGACAAAACATTTTGTCCCAGTGAAAACATCCGTATACATATAATATGGAAAAAAAAAATGTCTGAACAGACAGTACAAAATACTCATAATGCATACCTAATTTACCGGACGCATATTGTTCTTGTGCACTATAGGAGTCATATGAAAGGGGCAGAAGCAAAAACACATTTGCTCTGATACCACTGTTGGAAATTAAGGACATACCTTATGCGGAAGCGATCGGATCGTTGTGTTCGCTAACTGCCCACTACCATATATCGTACCTCCGGCGGCTACTAGAGTCCCGAAATATGTCCATGCCCCAAATCTCAAGTCCCATATTGATGGTGGACTTAGCCTCTAGAGTTGTGTCTTTTGTGTATATTAGGTGTGTAGATGACTTACAACTTTCATCACCTTATTCTTCTCCTTATATTCTCTCTACATAGGAGTTACAAGCTAAGGGAGATAAAAAGTGTGTTTAATCACATACTAAATGTGATTAATTAACCCATTAAAAGAGTAATTCAATTCATGTTTAATATGTATTGAATAGTAACATTCACCTTAATGTGGCCGTTACAAACATAAAATTCAATATGGAGGAATAATGAAGGAATAAATTGAAAATAGCCGCAATAGAAATACCACAACCAAAACCCTTTATTAGGAAAAAAACATTCATAGCTTAACACCATAATTCAACTGTCATTACACTAATTCAACTGCCATTATTACAAAACGGTCTCTCTCAGACACCAGCATTTTTCACAAAGTCACCATTAAAACTTAATTAAAAGCAAGAAAAAACAAACACAGAGCAGATGACATCATGCATTAAAGTAGCATAATAAGCAGCAGTTGATAAGTCGACGATAAGTCAAGCAACCTTAACTTCAATAGTCTTAGGCTTCTTAGGTTGAGGAGGAGGAAGCTTCTGTACAGTAACAGACAAGACACCATCTTGACAAACAGCAGTAATAGCCTCCATATTAGCATTCTCAGGTAACACAAACTTCCTCATAAACTTACCAATTCTCCTTTCCATTTTCAAATACTTAACTCCTCCCTCTTTCTCCTCTTCTTCCCTCTTTCGCTCCCCGCTTATCACTAACACATTCTCATCCTCCACGGTGACCTTAATGTCTCCGCTCTTCAACCCCGGCATGTCGATAACGAACTTGTACGCGTTCGGGTATTCCTTCACGTCCGCGGGAGTGCGGGCCATTGCGCGGGCATCGCGGACGTAGGATTCAGCTCCTGTCTGGGGTTTAGCGGGAGTGGTGGCGTCGTCTGCGTCGAGGATGTGGTGGAGGGTGTGGAGGATAGGTGTGTCTAAACCCATCATGCGGAAATCCATTCTTCTTTTTCTTGACTGCGGAATTGTGTTTGGTTTGTATTTATTGTTACAAATGTGAGTGTTTTGAAAGATTTTGAAATGATGAATTAAATGAGGAGATAGAGAGGGGGGATTTATACATACAAGGGAAGTGAAGTTTCTAGACGGGGAATGATGTAATAGTCGGATATGTGTTCTAGGACGTTCTCGAGTTTTTGTTAAGGAAGTTTCTAGAGGACGGTGGAATAATACCTTTTCCTTTCCGATTTTAGTAAAAAGTAAAAATAAGGGGCGTGTGACCGGTCAAATCTCCTTCATAAAAGAGCAAGTGGCAAGGCAAGTGTGGGGCTTTATTTGCACCTCACTTGCCCCCCACTTGCTTTTTGTGAGGGAGATTTAACCCGTTACAAGCTTGCGACGGGTCGGTCCGTCACAAATGAGAATTAGTGAAAACTAAAAGGTCTTCCTATGTCATCATTAATTGTATGTATGTAAATTAGTATCAGTAGGTCTTGCTTAAGACGGGTCGGATCTTGCAACGGGTATTTTGTGAGAGGAAATGGGTAGAGGGGACAAGGTGGGCACCCCCCATGTGCTCTCCACTCACCCTTAATGGGTATTTTGTGAGAGAATATGGTATCCGTCTTAAGCTTAAGACGGATACCTCCGTCTTAAATAAGAATTTGTGAATTAGTATATACCCGAGCATACATTTACTTTTTAATGTGTTATTTATAAAATATAAATAATATAGAATATTATTTTTTTTACGTCTCATACTTATATTTTAATTTGGAGGGAAAAATTTAAACCCATATAAAATTACTTAAAAAAAATTGAAGTGATGGCATGAAATGTGTGTTTTTAATGAAATTATTTTTCAGATATTATTTTATAAATTCCTTCTAAAAACAACACAACATTTCTTTTTTTGACACTATTCATAAATGAAGAGAATCTTTACAATTCCTTGCAATATGTAAGATAAAATATGGTCATGTGGGATCTTGTTTGATTCGTCTATATAAGTACAATATGAATATCAAATTTTTATATTTTTATAATGTAAAACTCGAGATATTTACGTTACAATTCGTGCATTGGCAAATGTGTAAAAGAGAAATGTTGTGTTTGGAATTAAATAGAGGGAGTATTTTTTTAGCCACAACTTTTTCTCATTTAAAGTCAACTAATTTGTTTTCATAAAAAGCCAAATATCTATACGAAACATTGGTGCCAACTATGAGTTTTTGAATTCTCTAAATACTAGTTTTATACCCGTGCAAATTGCACACGGGCGTGTAATTTTAAAAAAAAATTAAACATTAGGAAAAGAAGATATATACATGTGGTTAAGTTTTCCATGAGATCGTATTCAGGATGTCAGATGTGAATTACCAGTTTCAAGTACAATTAAGAGATTATACATCTACGGAGTATTACTTAATTAATAAATATGTGATGATTTAAACAATAAAGCAAGTAAATATTTAACCATCATCCTCAAAATTTATAGAATGTAATTAATTTGTATTGACTTTCATAATCATGAGATCAAATGATTATAAATACGTCAGTGTCTCTCATGTACATGTAGCAACTGATCAATACTTGGTATATATATTGATACGATATATAGTATATTAAATAAAAAATGTGTATTGTTACTAATATAATATATTAAACTACATAATTATGAAAATTAAGAATAATTGTATATTTATAATGAAAAACAATTATATTAAACATTTGTGTAAGAAGGTGTGTATTCGACCTGTATCTAAAGCTAGCAAGTTTGACCCGATCCTAGTGAACAGGATCCGAAAGCCGGGCAAACCTGGCCCGTTAAAACCCAAAAATGTTGCAATTCGAAACCGACCCGGCTCGACGCGGCTCTATGATGACCCGTAGCCTGACCTTACTCGATTAAGGTCGACCCTATATGACTAACCTACCACAAATTATTATTCTCTGTCTCACACTCTCTCCTCCCTTCCATTTCAGTTATGTATGACCTATGCCGAATAAATGTTCGGCCCTCAAAATCTCTATTTCTATCCCAATCCATATCTCTTTGGTATATGTATATCTATTATTCTTATTTTTCATGAAACTAAAATTGTTCTACAACATCTATTTGAAAAGAGATTAGCCTTTTTCCCCATATTTTTCGATTTCAATCATGTGTTTTGCTTTTCTTCCAAAAAGTTCCGTTTTATTTTGATTTATATAATCCTAACCTTTTTTTTATTATTATGTTAAGCCTAATCTTAAATAAATTTTCCCTTTTCTGTGTTTTGGTATATTTATATTTTTTCTTTCTTCCTGTTAATTTTTTTATATTAATAGAAGTTTTTAGAATATTGGTTTTCTCTTTTATAATTTTTCAATTTTTATTGAAGTTTTTAGGATATTGGTTTTAGGAGTTTACTACAATTTATATAATTTGTAAGCAAAATCTTATTTATCTTCAATGACATTTTTTTATATTATTTTTTTAACTTGATTTTTTAACAAAAAGCCATCAAAGTCAGTTTTAATATTGCAAGACAATTATATCAGTTTAATCATAAATTGATAACTAGTCATGTTTTTACTCATATCGCGTTAATCGATATTAGATTTATCACATAACAATATATTTCAATGATGCATGAACAAAATTACTGAATTCGTAATTGAACAATTGTAAAGCGAACAGTGAACAATGTTGTAATTAATTCACATATTGAACATGGGCCATAAATTAAGGAAGAAAAAGTTGTTTTTTTTACTATAAGTAAAGATTTCACTATAAGAACACTCATTTGTAACCCATTATTATATACAAAGTTCACAAATTCTTATTGAAAACGGGCACTAGCCGTCATAAACTGAAGACGGATAGTACCTCTCTCACAATATCAAAATGGGGAAGGCAAATGGAGCCCTCCACTTGCACTCCTATTTGCATATTGTGAGAGCGGCATTATCCATCTTCAACTTGTGATGGATAGTGTCCGTACTCACTGAGACGTGTTGTACAAAGATTAGGATCATTATTGATTGAAGTGTTATAGGCGAAAAAATTTAAAGATTTTCCAATTCTTTAGTAGGTACGGGAATTGATCAATTAATTAACTATACCACCAGTTGTAATACTACTAATGGTTTAGAATTCGAGCTCTGTATTAAAGTTTTCGATTTTTCTTCGAATCTGAGTTATATTATAAAATTTCTAAACTCACACACTTAAACATAAAAAAAATAAACTCTTAAAAAGCTCAGAAAAAATTACACATAAGTTCAGATAAATGTATAGTTTTGTACATTGCTTATAACTAGAGGTATAGTAGTATTTGTGGGAAGGGATTCACAAATGGTATTGATTTTGACATTACAAATTTTTACTCATTTCAGGACATTGTTGACAATTATAACCATTTTACTTACTACCTCATGTTCCCTCCCGAACTCCACTCTAATTTAACACCCCCGTATCATATTCTAAAGTAGGCATGTTTGCTCTTGACCGACAAAATGCGTGAACCGGACCATATATACCAAGCAAATGATATATTAGCTCAGTGCTTTTTTATTTTAACGACCGGTTAATTTATATCAAGGATCTAAAATGATGCGTGCCTAATTTATACGTTTATTTCACCTTTTTGCACGCATTTCTATGCCATTTTGAGTAGCGAAAGCTACTATTCTCCCTTGTTTCGGATGCTTTGGATATTTCTTTGTTTCGTACAAGTTGTTGGCCTAAAAGGAGCAAAAACGAGTCGAATCCCGTCTTTGTGTTGCATTCCGGGTACAAATGGAGTCATGCTCAGGAACCGTCACCTTGGGATGCATGAGAACGAGAGAGGATGCATTGAAATAGAGTGAAGCACATGCGTTCAGTTCTGGAGTTTAGTCGATCGACAACCATATCAGTCGATCGACATGTTTTGGAGTTTAGTCGATCGACTACCACTTTGGTCGATCGACTAATATGAAGTAGGAGATGACAAATTTCTTCACTTTAGTCGATCGACCAGTGAAGATAGCCGATTGATTTCTTTTAGCTTTAGCCGAAAATTAGATTAGCTTATTCGGCCCATTAGTTTTAATAATTTCAGAGTTTAGTATTTAAGCTTTGTAAAACAGAATTACTAGGTCTCTTTTACACTGTTAAATATTCTACGTTTCTTTTAGCAACTTTGGATATGAGATTGGAGAATTAATCTTTCTTCCTTTCCTTTGGTATTGACACTTGTTCTCTTCTTTCTAATTGCTTTTTCTTTATTTTCTTTCCTTTATTATTTGTTCTTATTCTTTCTTTTTGCTTTTTAGATTAAGTTGTTAATCATAATTCATCCTCTTTTATCATGTTTAATTCAATCCTATTTCTTATAATTAATTTCGTTAGATATATTATGCATAGCTAATTCTTCAATGCTAGGATTTAGGGAAACTACGGTTATGCGATGATATATTGTTAGATTATTAGTTAAATCATAATTATTGGTTTGTTATGTTAATCGTTGCATTAATTGTTAGTAAATTGGTTAAATGCATGTGATTGATTTACTAGTTTGATAAACCTTGACCTAGATCGTAAGATATGAAAAAGGTAGAGACTTGCAACAAACAATAGAATGCCCTAATTAGAGAGAAAGGTAAATTAGTAATTCTAGGGTGAATAGTAGACCAAAAGGAACTATTCCTTACTCTTCAGACCATGTTTATGTTAATCTTTTAATTCTATCATTGACCATCGTTGACCGTGGTAACCCGATATCCTAGCTATTTCTCTTATTATATTTTAATCCACTTTCTTTCTTTATTTCTCTTTCTTTCACTACTTTTAGTTTAGAAAACAAACAATCAAAACCCCCATTGGTTACTTAGACAGACTATTAATTAGCGAATAGAATTTCTTTAGTCTCCTTGTGGATACGATCCCAACTTCCTTTACTGCATTAGTTTAGGCCTGTTGGTTATCTTTGATTAGGTGTGCGATTAAGCCTGTCAAATTTTGGCGCCGTTGTCGGGGAGACGGTGATAAACTATTTGTTTAATTTTTGTTTGTCTTATCTCAGGGAATGTTAGCTCCTTGAGATTGTTCTCATTTCTTCCCTTTAGTGTTTGTTTATGCCCAGGTGTCCCAGGTCCGAGCTCGTACCATTCGACCCCGAACCGGAAAAGACTTTTCTTGCTAGACGAAACTTTTGGAAAGAATTACATTAAGCTGAAGACTTGAGTACGCTTGATAGTGTTTACGAGGATTTTGTAAAAAAAAACACAGTCCTTTGAAGAGGATACTTCTACTTCTGTTGTCACTACTGCAATCATGGCTAATATAGCCAGCCACTCTGAGCCTACTCTAGACTCTATTCCTAAGGGATTCTCCCTTCCTACAGCAAACAATGGTACTTTTGATATTCGCCCCTCCTATGTTCATTTGGTGGAGCGAAATTAGTACGGAGGTGGAGGAAGTGAAGACCCTGGTCAGCACATGGAAACCTTTACAGATTATTGTTCTATTATCCCGCTTACCTCTGGGGTGATCGCTGATAAGGTGAAAAAAGTATTACTTCCTTTCTCTCTAAGGAATAATGCTCGTAAGTGGTATCGATATTTGGACAAAGAACAAGCAGGAATTACTGACTGGAACACAATTGCTTTAGCCTTCTACAAGAGATTCTTCCCTTCTTAGCGTACGAATTTTTTAAGAGCGCAGATTACTAGCTTCAAACAAGTGGCAAGTGAAGATTTGAATGAAGCTTGGACTCGTTTCAAGCGACTTGTTCTCTCCGTTCCTCACCACAGATTTCAGCAATGGTTCATTTGCAACCAATTCTACAATTGGTTGTTTGATGATCATCGGGTTGTTCTTGTTTCCGCTGCCAATGGGAGATTCCAGCAGAATATTGATGATGATAAGGGTTGGAATATTATTGAATAAATGGCTAGACACACAGCGGAATATGGGAATCCAAAGGGAGGTGTGCGCAAAGGTAGTGGTGAATCTAGTGCGGTTGTCGCGCAATTGGAAGCTATGAACGCTAGATTTGATAGGTTGGAGATGAGTGAGGTTCCAGGGGGACAACAGGCAGTTATGCTATGGTGCCACAAACATCTTCTTGTGAGAGATGTGGGGATGAGGGGCATTCTGCATCTGATTGTGTGACAGAGAAAGAGCAAGTGCTTGCTTTCCAACAATACAAGTAAAGCGGTCCGTTTTCCAACTTTTATAATGAAAGAATTAGGGAGCACCCAAATTTCTCATGGAAGAGTCAGAACATTTTGAACCCCACCGCAACACAACAACAACAAGTATATACCCCACCGCATCGTAGTCAACAACAACAAGGTGGTTTCCTTCACTAAAAGGCACCATCTTTTCCTCCTCCAACTCAACAACCACCTATTGTACCAACTGGAACTGCAGAACTTAAGTCCATGTTTCAGTCATTCATGGTACAATACCAAAAGAACGAGCAAGCTAAAGATGCTTCAAACAAGATGCTCGAGACACAAATGGCACAAATAGCGTCTAAGCAAGGTACAAGGCAGCCAGGTACGTTGTCATCTCAGCCAGATAAGCAAAATGACACGGCTAATGTGATACATCTCCGAAGCGGTCTTTCATATGATGGACCAAAGTTGGCCCAAGTGACTTAAAAAGTCACTATCGAAGAGTTAGAAGCTGATCCGGATAAAATAGCAGCAGACGAGTTTGCTGTATCTCTGCCAAATAGTCGATCGAGAATATCACATAGTCGATCGACTAAACTTTCTGAAGTTGGGGCCTAACTGGGTGAGAAAAGTCGATCGACTAATGAAACTGGTCGATCGACTTATTTGGATGGTCGATCGACAGGTATGAATGGTCGATCGACTATTTCGCATGTTGACGACGCTGATTCGTTACCTATTTCTAATGAAGTGTCTTCTACTGCTAATAAGACGTCCAACTCTGCCTAAAAGAAGAATAAAGTTGTTGATCCGCAACTTGTTATCAAAGTTTCATTTCCGGGACAATTAAAGAACACAAAGATCGAGAAGCAATTCGGTAAATTCATGGAGGTCGTCAAAAATCTCCAGGTAGCTGTACCATTTACTGAGTTAATTACCCAAGTCCCTTCTTACGCTAAATTTATGAAAGATATTTTGACTCGAAAGAGAAGTTTCAATGAAATGGAGACCATTGCTTTTACAGAAGAGTGTAGTGCACTCCTACAAAGCAAGTCTCCACCCAAATTAAAGGACCCGGGTAATTTTTCAAGTCCTTGCACTATAGGCACCCATGTGATCGATAAAGTTTTATGTGATTTGGGTGAAAGTGTTAGTGTGATGCCCTACTCAGTTTGCAAGAAACTGAACATGGGAGACCTCAAAGTTACTAACGTAACTTTACAAATGGCTGACCGAACAGTTAAACGACCCCTAAGTTTTTTAGAGGATGTTCTTGTTAAGATAGGTAAATTATTTATACATGTACACTTTATTGTGTTAGATATGGCCGAAGATACCAAAATTCCCATAATTCCCATAATTGATGTCAACCATGGGCGCTTGACTCTTGAGGTGAGGGGTGATAAAGTGACCTTTAATCAGGCAAATACTCTTGCCAAACCTATGATAGAGGACACTTGTTATGCTATTGATATAATTGATCACTCTGTTTTTGATGTTTGGTTGGGTCCCCTGATTAAGGACCCGTTAGAAGCTTTGATGGTTTTGGATGCATGTGCAGATAACCCGGAGAACAATGACGTTGTGTTGGGTATTCTAGAAGCCGCTTTGGAAGGTCGTGGCCTCACAAATGCTGAAGGAGAAACGGTAAAAAGGTTGGTAGATACTTCTTATGCTGTAGAGGTAAAAACACCTGAACGTAAACCTCTCCCTTCTCATCTTAAGTATATGTTTTTAGATGAGTCTAAGAAATACCCAGTCATTGTTAGTGCTAAGTTTGCTAATAACCAACTAACTGCTTTGTTGGATATCCTAAAAAAGAACAGGAAAGCATTGGGTTACAGTTTGGATGACCGGAAAGGAATCAGTCCTGACATTTGTATGCACAGGATTGAGTTAGAGGAAGGCCATAAGCCATGCAGACAAGGTCAGCGTAAGTTGAATCCGAAAATGCAGGATGTTGTGATGGCAGAGGTAATGAAATTGCTAGATGCAGGTATTATTTATTCTATTGGTCATTCTAAATGGGTAAGTCCTCGGCATGTGTCTTAGTCCAGGTTGGTTGGAATGCATATGTACGGTCGATAGAGGTATTTATCATGTTGAATTGCATGCATGCTCTTATAGGTTGCAGTTAGGTGAGTGACTATTGTCTCTCTTATCCTATAAATTTTCTCACCATGTGCTTTGAATGAGTGATGAGTGACCCGTGAGAGTCCGATATATACAAGTCTTGCAAGGTCGACGGTTCATGTTCTTTTATCATTGATCTAACTCGTTTGCATTTGGTCTAGTGCCTTGGTGTTAGCTTTTATGCATTAAACGGGTTTAGACACTAGAAGTGTAATTAGCTCTAAGCTTTTTCTTTGTTCCATTAGATGAGTTTATTGTCTTAAGTGTTTGCTTGCTTCGGACAAGCAAGGGTTTGGTTTGGGGAGGTTTGATGCGTACCTAATTTATACGTTTGTTTCACCTTTTTGCACACATTTCTATGCCATTTTGAGTAGCGAAAGCTACTATTCTCCCTTGTTTTGGATGCTTTGGGTATTTCTTTGTTTCGTACAGGTTGTTGGCCTAAAAGGAGCGAAAACGAGTCAAATCTCGTCTTTGTGTTGCATTCCGGATACTAATGGAGTCATGCTCGGGAACCGTCACCTTGGGATGCATGAGAACGAGAGAGGATGCATTGAAATAGAGTGAAGCACATGCGTGCAGTTCTGGAGTTTAGTCGATCGACAACCATATTTGTCGATCGACAGGTTTTGGAGTTTAGTCGATCGACTACCACTTTGGTCGATCGACTAATTTGAAGTAGGAGATGAGAAATTTCTTCACTTTAGTCGATCGACCAGTGCAGATAGTCGATCGACTGCTTTTAGCTTTAGCCAAAAATTAGATTAGCTTATTCGTCCCATTAGTTTTAATAATTTCATAGTTTAGTATTTAAGCTTTGTAAAACAGAATTATTAGGTATCTTTTACACTGTTAAACATTCTACGTTTCTTTTACCAACTTTGAATCTGAGATTGGAGAATTAATCTTTCTTCCTTTCCTTTGGTATTGAAACTTGTTCTCTTCTTTCTAATTGCTTTTTATTTTTGTTCATTCCTTTATTATTTGTTCTTGTTCTTTCTTCTTTGCTTGTTAGATTAAACTGTTAATCGTAATTCATCGTCTTTTATCATGTTTAATTCAATCCTATTTCTTATAATTAATTTCGTTAGATATATTATGCATAGCTAATTCTTCTATGCTAGGATTTAGGGAAACTGCTGTTATGCGATGATATATTGTTAGATTATTAGTTAAATCATAACTATTGGTTTTTTTGCTAATCGTTGCATTAATTGTTAGTAAATTGGTTAAATGCATGTGATTGATTTACTAGTTTGATAAACCTCGACCTAGATCGTAAGATATGGAAAAGGTAAAGACTTGCAACGAACAATAGAATGCCCTAATTAGAGCGAAAGCTAAATTTGTAATTCTAGGGTAAATAGTAGACCGAAAGGAACTATTCCTTACCCTTCAGACCATGTTTATGTTAATCTTTTAACTCTATCATTGACCATCGTTGACCGTGGTAACCCGATATCCTAGCTATTTCGCTTATTATATTTTAATCCACTTTCTTCCTTTATTTCTCTTTCCTTCACTACTTTTAGTTTAGAAAATAAACAATCAAAACGCCCATTGGTTACTTAGATAGACTATTAATTAGCGAATAGAATTTCTTTAGTCTCCTTGTGGATACGATCCCAACTTCCTTTACTGCATTAGTTTAGGCCTGTTGGTTATCTTTGATTAGGTGTGTGATTTAGCTTGTCATAAAACTTGTTACAATAATATATAACAAAATAATATTATCATATGAAGGAAAATGTTTTTATATTGTACAATTTTACATTTATTCGATTATTCATTACATAAGTTTGGTCCACAACTAGATCAAACACCAAATTTACTTAAATAAGTGCATCATGGATCATACTAAATAGAGTATGGTCTTTCAAGTATAGACCAAATTTCATCGGCCTGGTAGATCTTTTGTCCTAAAGTGCCCCTAACAAGAATCAAGAAGGAACTTGACCAACGGTGGAATACTTTATATTCTGATCAGACAATAAGAACGTAATTGTGTTACAATTCCTTTTTCAATTGTTATTGCGTGATTGCGTCTTGAAATTCTAATTGCCATATCTGCTGCATCACACAAGGAACAATTGTGAATAGCCATTCTCGAGCAATCATTTTTTGTTTCGTACTTTGACTCCTCTGCTCTCCCCCAACAAAAAATTGAGAGACTTGGAAAGCATCCCGGTGTCCTCTGAACTGAATCAGGCAGTTTTTTTAATATATATATATATATATATATATATGAAGCTTGAATGTGATAATCAAATGCCCGGATTTCTAGGATTCAAGTGCAAATTAAAGAGAAAGGGGAATGCTCAATTGAATGAGGATATAAGAAGGTGGTGGATTGCGTTTATTGAGTAAAAAAATGAGGGAGATTGTGTTATCATAGTGAGTAAGGGTTAATTTGGTCATTAAACATAAATGATAGTCGTTTAAATGTAAACGATACGATAAATAAGAAAAAAGTCAGCATAATGGTAAATGGGTGTGGATGGTGAGGGTTTACTTCAAAATTAGGTGGTCATAAAATTAGTTGGACTTAATAGGTGGTAAATTGTAAAGTTTACGACTCAATAAGTGGTAAAAAACAAAAAAACCGAACCAAAGTAAGTCAAATCATGTTACAAGTTTGCTAGCTAATTAGAACTTAAATCTTCTAGAAGCTTCCACTATTTCTTCTTTCTTTAGTCTACAATCCTTCTCACCGCAACAACATATCTTCACGACCCCTGAATCATATAGGCTCAAAATCAACTTAATCAAACCTTGGTCGAATTGTAAACCCTCTTTAGAATTGAATTTATAAATTGAATTTTTACAATTCGACCAAGGTTTGATTAAGTTGATTTTGAGCCTATATGATTCAGGGGTCGTGAAAATATGTTGTTGCGGTGATAAGGATTGTAAACTAAAGAAAGAAGAAATAGTGGAAGCTTCCAGAAGATTTAAGTTATAATTAGCTAGCAAACTTGTAACATGATTTGACTTACTTTTGTTAGGTTTTTTTGTTTTTTACCACTTATTGAGTCGTAAACTTTACAATTTACCACCTATTGAGTCCAACTAATTTTATGACCACCTAATTTTGAAGTAAACCCTCACCATCCACACCCATTTACCATTATGCTGACTTTTTTCTTATTTATCGTATCGTTTACGTTTAATCGACTATCATTTATGTTTAATGACCAAATTAACCCTTACTCACTATGATAACACACTCTCCCTCATTTTTTTACTCATTAAACGCAATCGACCACCTTCTTATATCCTCATTCAATTGAGCATTCCCCTTTCTCTTTAATTTGCACTTGAATCCTAGAAATCCGGGCATTTGATTATCACATTCAAGCTTCATGGTAAAATGACAATCCTCGTGCAAGAATTGTGTCACCTTACTAAGATCTACAAATGAATTATCAAACGCTCTCTTCTCATATTTGGAGCTCCCATGTCACTTCCTTGTGCGTTTGATCTTGATCAAACCATTTGAAGTGATTACACCACAATTCAATATGGAGCTTAAACCTTTTGCATCCCTCAAATCTCCTATGATTTCCTAAGGATAGTAGAAAGTCCACACTTGCACTTGCCAAGACCAATATTCGGCTTGCACTTGCTCCCAATATGAAATATTATTGGAATTGCCTTGAATCAGTTTAGTTGCCACTTCGAGTGACTATACAATATCTGTTAATCTGTTTGGGCTAAGAATCTGCTTTGGACCTATGACTTATTTTGGGACTTTCTAGGTTTTCTGTATTAGGTCTTACAGAGTAGTATATAAACTCTCTAAGCCTAACCCTAGCAGTTATGCATATCATAACTTCTGAATCTGAATATGAAACTCTGTAAGAACTCCTCAGCATTTATAAAACTCTCATCCCTTCTGCCATGTAGACGTAGTTAACACACCGATAATGAACCACGTAAATCTGTGTGTTATTGTCTTTATTGTTCTTTATTTGTTCTTTCTCGTTTATGTTATAACAAACTAGTATCAGAGCCTTCGGATTCCTGAATATCGAGAAAGATGTCGGCTATGAACATAAAGATTGATCGCTTTAGCGGGAGGAACAATTTTAGTTTATGGCAGATCAAGATGCGACCCTTGTTAAAGCAACAAGGGATGTGGGTACCGCTTTCAGATAAGAAGACAGACACAGTCACCTCTGAGATGGCCACGCTGGAGGATAAGGAAAACACGACGTTTATGTTGTGTCTTGTTGATGATATCATCACTGAAGTTGCGGAAGAAGAAACCGCGTCTGGTCTGTGGTTAAAACTAGAGAGTCTGTATATGACGAAATCTTTAACCAATAAGTTGCTTCTGAAGCAACGTCTGTTCAGTCTGAGAATGCAGGAAGGTATGCCTCTCCGAGATCATTTAGATCAGTTAAAAACAATTTTACTAGAACTGCGTAATATTGATGTTAAGGTAGATGATGAGGATGCTGCATTAATTCTGTTAGTTTCTTTAACATTGTCGTATGAGAATTTCATTCAGTCTTTTATTGTTGGTAATGATATTGTGTCTCTAGAAGACGTCATGCCGTCTCTTCATACTAGAGAATTGCGCCATAAGGCGGCTGGTACGGTTACGGATAATTAGGTTGGTTGAATTAGTAGCAAGTGGGGGTTATGGACAGGAAAATTCGGTGAAGAAAAAGTATAAGAAGGCGTCTTATTATGGTTCTTCCAGTTCGGCTGGGACTTCTCGTTCCAAGGGTCCTAAACCTACTGATATCTCTAACTACTGTAAAGAAAAGAACATTGGCAAGCTGTGAAGAGGATCTTTCAGTACCTTAAGGGTACTTCTGATGTTGGTCTCATTAATGGAGGTGATGAAGAGTGTTTGGTATCTGGGTATTCTAACTCATATTATGCTGGAGATGTGGACAGTAGAAGATCAATGACTGGTTATGTATTCACTCTTTGTGGTTCAGTTGTTAGTTGGAATGCTACTTTGCAGCCTACAATAATGTTGTCTACTACAGAAGCTGAGTATATGGCGTTGACATCAACATCTAAAGAGGGAATATGGTTGAAAAGGTTGATTAATGATCTGGAACTACAACAAGATCAAGCTATTGTGTACTGTGACAGTCTCAGTGTAATTTGTCTTGCTAAGGATCAAGTCCATCATGAAAGAACTAAACACATTGATGTGAGGTATCATTTCCTAAGGAATGAGAAGAGAATTAAGGTGAACAAAGTGGGTACTGCTGATAAACCAGCTGATATGTTTACCAAGACAGTTCCGCAGAGCAAGTTCGAACACTGTTTGGACTTGCTTAATATCTTAAGCATCTGATTGCCCTTAGGGGGCAATATTTGAGGGGGAAGGGAGAAGAGTTTTTCTGGTACATCTGACATCTATGGGGGTACATCTGGTACATCTGCCTGGTTGAGAGAAAATTCAAGTCAAGGTGGAGATTTGTTGAAGTTATGTCTTGAATCAATTCAGTTGCCACTTCGAGTGACTATACAGTATCGGTTATTCTGTTTGGACTAGGAATCTGCTTTGGGCTTATGGCCTTTTTTGGGCCCTTTTAGGTTTTCTGTATTAGAGGTTAGAGAGTAGTATATATAAACTCTCTAAGCCTAACCCTAGCAGTTACGCATATCATAACTTCTGAATCTGAATCTAAAACTCTATAAAAATACCTCAACATTAATAAAATTCTCCTCCCTTTTGTCCAGTGGACGTAGCTAACACACCGTTAGTGAACCACAAATCTGCGTGCTATCGTCTTTATTGTTCTTTCTCGTTTCTGTTATAACAAATGTGATATTGAGTGTAATAAACAGGTCTAAAAGGCCAGAAATTGTTGACTTAACAAGATTAAGAAGACGAAAATTGATGAAATAAAAAGATAAATAACCCAGAAATTATTGAATTAATAAGGTACATAACCCATAATTTGTTGAATTAAGAAGGTAACTAACTAAGAAATTAGACAAATAACCCAGATATTGTTGAATTAAGAAGATAAGTAACAAAAAAATTGACTTTATTAAGCAGAAATTGTTGAGTTCAAACATGAATAACACAAAGTTTGAACACATGAATTGACAAGAAATATTAATAAAGATAAGGATTGCATTCCCAGAATTTCTGAGCGCAATTGAAAAGAAGAAAGAGGTAAGTTGTCAAGAGAAATGATGAACCCTAGATGCTAAAATTGACGCCTTCAACAAGAATGGTGGTAGGGGGTATAATATGTAAAGGTTTTACTGTTTTAAGATGTGTGAGTGTTAATTGGTCCTTCCATGTAACCGATAGTTGATAAAACGTAAACGATGCAATAAAAAAGAAAAAACGTCAACATAATGGTAAATAGGTGTGGATGGTGGGGATTTCCTTCAAAATTAGGTGGTTATTAGTAAAGTTAGACTTAATAAGTGGTAAAAAGCAAATAACCTTTTTTTTAGGTTATTATGGTAGTTTAGTTTTAGACTTGTACGTGTACAAATATCCTCACTGTAAACAGTTTTAATTAATCAATACAATGAGTAAAAATTACTTTCTTTCGTTTCTCTCGAATTTCCTCTGTTTGAATTAAGCAGGCTATAGTGCTATACTACTTCATCAATGACGATTGTGAACTCCATTAATAAAGAATTACTCTTACTTCATGCACAATTTTCACGAATATAGTCGAGCTGAAACAACAAAATTCGGATAAGAAACTCTTTGAATCTTTTTTTTAGTCTAAATTAGTTTAAGTTATACTTGTTGATGTACTGGTAAGCGTCTTTTATTACTCCGTACATAATACGAGTATAAATTTTAAGATAATTCATTCGACCCAGTAATTTTATTTACTTTTGATTAAAATATTAATCGCTGAAAAAATTTAGATACTTAAATGATATGGATTTGAAGTACTTATTTTTGGCAGCTGCGAAACATCGTCGACGTTTTATAAAACATCGTCGACGTTTTTTAAAAAAAAGACCTTCACTACCCTTTTCTCTCCTTCCTCTCTCTATCTTTTTCTCTAAAATTCTATACTCTCATAAAATAATTTAAACAACTTCCAAAAAATTTTGAAAGACGGTTTTCAGTGAAAATTAAACGGTAATCAATGACGAACAACGATTCATCGGTACGTTATGCAAACTCTTTAACGTAATTTTTGTTGTTTTCCTTAAGTTTTCAAATGCATTATATGTTGATTAATACAAGTATGCCTTACTTTGTTACTCTTCCGTTACGAGCCTATACCATTTTATGATTCTTGAACACTGTTTTGAAGTCGATTTATAGTTTGTATGTCGAATTTATGATTATTGATATTTGATTTTATGACGAGTTAGGGTAGAAATGTCTACATTGGAAGTTGATGTAGGGGTTCAACGTCCAATTTAGACGTTGAGCACTACAGGCAACGTCCAACCTGGACGTTGACACCCCATTTCAACGTCCAGTTTGGACGTTACCTGTAGTATTCAACGTCTAAACTGGACGTTGAACCCCTACATCAACGTCCAATGTAGACGTTGAACTCTACATGCAACGTCCAACCTAAACGTTGACACCCCATATCAACGTCCAGGTTGCACGTTGCCTATAGGGTTCAACGTCTAAACTGGAAGTTGAATTGGTAGTTCAACGTTATGTTTGAACGATCTTTTATTATTTTCGTGTTTTCATGTAATTTCTCGTGTTTTCGCACGTTTTATGTAAGTTTAAATGTAATTTCCACTTGTTTTGCACGTAATATTAATTAAAACCAAATGTAAACAGGGTTCATTTGAGGAATTTGTCGATAATGGGTTCGATTTCAACCCTTTATTTGTGACGGATATAGGCTTTGATACACGTGACGAAGCGTTCGATTGGGCCCAAAAGATAGCGTTTGATAATGGGTTTGCATTGGTGAAAGCAACTAATGGAGCGAAAAACCGGAGCCAACCCGACTTTTTGTCTTCATATTTGTGTTGTTCAAGGTACGGGAGGCCACCGGGAGAGTATGATCCCGATAATCCTAGGAAAAAATCTAGTTCAACTAAATGTGATTGCAAATTTCGTATTCGAGCCGTGCAAAATAAGTTTCGGGGTTTCGACGCTAAATACTTAATACTTTGGAACATTGTGACCGCCGATGGTTATGGGAAGCATAACCACAAGGTGGTAAAGTACAAGGATGGGCATAGGCATTTTGCGGGTTTAAATGAAGAAGAGAAAGAGTATGTGAAACAACAAGTCCGGGCCTCGATTCCCCCGAGAGATATTAAAAACAGTCTTCATCAAAGAACCCCGGAAAAACCGCAACCCTCAAGCACCCAAATATATAGCGAGACAACCAAGCTTAGGCGTGAAATGAGAGGGAATCGAAATCTCGCTCAACAAATGTTGTCCTTAGCTGTAGAAGCAAAGTATGTGCAATGGCATGAGAAGAATCCCGAGACATGTGAGCTTTCTCATGTTTTCATGTCTCATCCGGAAGCCGTGAAGCTGTTTCGTACCTATCCACATGTTGTGCTTATTGATTCGACGTACAAGACCAATGTGTACAAGATGACACTCGTTGAGCTTGTTGGTGTCACACCATGTGGATCTTCGTTCTTAATTGCTTCTGTGTTGATTCCTTCTGAGTCTGAAGATGGGTACAAATGGTTATTGAAGAAGTTGGGTATGCTTCTCGAGTTCACCGAAGCATCTATTTCGGCATTTGTCACTGATCGAGAGTTGGGTTTGATCGCCGCTCTACGGTCCATCTATCCAGGTACACCTCACTTGTTGTGTCGTTGGCAGTTGAACCATGATGTTGAGAGAAAAGCACAATCGTGGTCAAAGAATGAGTGGCGCACAAAGCATATCATGTGCAATGAAGAGCACGGTTGGAATGTAGCGATAAATGCTACTACCAAGGAAGAGTTTGAGTTGCGTTGGGCCACCTTTTGTACAAATTGGAAGGTAGTGGCGACTTATGCGGCGAAAACATGGGGCCCATACCCAACACGGTTCGTATTATGCTACACGAACCGGTATTTCCATCTTGGAAACACGGCTACTTCCGGGTGGAGTCCTCCCATTCTCTTTTGAAGGCTTGGTTGAAAAGCTCTAGCCTTACCCTTGATACCATGTGGTCCCGTATTCATTTTATGCTTGAAGGACAACACTCCAAAATAAGAAGAGAGCTCGAGGAGTCAAGAAGTAAACCTCGTAATACTTCTCATTTGTTTTCTTTGTTGAAAGGAAAAGTGTCCTTAAAAGCTATCAGGATTATGGAAAATGAAACTAAGAGGGGAATTGAGTTAGGGATCGGGTTGGTAAATGGATGCGGTTGTGCTTTAAGAACTACTCATGGCTTACCTTGTGCTTGTCTCTTGGTTGGTTTGAAAAACAATGGTGAGAGAGTTCACCTTGATCAAGTTCATTCATTTTGGGGGACATTGGAGTATGGCAATGATGACACAATGCCGAAAAACGATAATGATGCCTTTGAAGAGCTCGTCGATGAAATGTGGAGTAGTGATCCGGCAAGTAAGAGATATTTCATTGAGAAGATGCGCACCTTTCTTCATCCGGAAGACGAGTACGTATTGCCACCCCCTATTAGAGAAAATCCCAAAGGTCGACCAAGAGGATCTACTACTAGGAACAAGTCGTTTTTTGAACATGTAAAGAGGAAGTTTGGGACACCTAGTTCAGATGGATCGACGACCGCTCAACAAACAACAGTTGGTGATTTTGATGAGGAGAGGGTCGGTGCACCTTTGGAATTGGCCTACACTTGGGGTCCTTTGTCAAGCTGGAATAAAAGATGGGGGGTCCCGGAGGAGATGTGGTGTTTTTTTGATGGTTGGGTGGATGTAGGTGACGATGGTCATTGTGGTTTTCGAGTATTGTCTCATGCTGCCCGGGGTCGAGAAACTGACCATCTAGTGATGCAAGGATGGTGTGCTCGAGAGATTAGGGGTTTTGAGGTGTACAAGGATTATTTTGATGCGACCTACGTGACAAATAATGGTTTTACTATGTTTGACAACACTTTGAGGCGCATTGAATTTTCCAACAACACCGGTTGTGGACAAGAACATTGGATGCATGACGTTGATTTGTATGTTTTCGCATCGTTGTTTAACTGGGCAATATGTGTCATAGGTAAGACCCCGACAAGTTCGAGTACATGGCAATGTAGTACATTTTTGCCTTTAAGGAGTTGTCATCAAAGTCCGGTGCCATATGGTGTTTTGTGGATTTTAAATCACCACCAACATTGGATGCGGTTGCATTGTAGTGGACCACCTAAAGAAGTTCCAATGCCTCCAATAGAGATGACTTGGGCGGGGTACAGAGAACAAAATGTTGCACACTATGAAGATTTGTACAAGACAAATTTCGAAAACTGGCATACATATTTGTGAACGACACCTAGAGTGCGTCACACAAGAAGGGATAAGTCTTGACTGTTGTACTTGTGTATTTGATGGATATTTATGTATTGTTTTTTCTTCTTTTATCTCAATTTATTTTTGATTCAATATAATTGACGTTGACAACACTCGAATAAAGCTCACGAAAATTAAAGTGGGTACATATAGCTGACAAGAGATATTATAAAGAGAAAGTAGATAAGATAGCCAGTTGTGTGAAAAATGATGGTGGAGTGAGCTCTTTAAATAGAGGTAAGGCTTGACATTGGGTACGAACACAAAATAATCCAAAATAATAATAATAATAATAATATAAGTACCATTACATAATTCAAAACATAAAATAATCTAAAATAATCCATGGAAACACAATACAAATAAAATAAAACATAACTAAATAATCAAACGTCGGCATGTCCTAAATCATCATCGTCGTCATCCTCCGTGACCCTGAAGTAGTCGACCATATCTGTAACCAACCGGTTTACACACGATGCCATCGCCTGCTCAGTAGGCTGGCTGTAGAAAAGTGAGAACCTCCATGTAAGAGCTCTGCAGAACTCGGGCTCATCCAAAAGAGGCACCGTAGAAAACTTGGTACGACGGCCAGGAGGAAAGAAATACGGGTGGGAGGACTTCGTGTACCATGTCATGTAACGATCGACCGTGTCAAACGGCATCACGATTGGATGTGAACGGTCTCTCAAAACCACCCGAGCCTCTGGGAGCCCCCACTCCGAATCAGGGTACTCTCCATAATACAACCTATAACCCGACTCCGGTGAAGCCGGACGATGCTCAAAAGCTGGAGTAATCATGGGCATCGGGATAGGCTGGACATACCCAAACTGCCATAAAAATCGGTCAGGCTGATACGGCTCTACTACATCAAGAAATCTAATCAAGCCCGAATAAAGCGATGTCCTACAAGACCGATGTGAACCAACACCGTAAGAGGTCCAACAGATATGCTCCCCCCTAAGCCCGTCTAGCCTCTGACGGTGGTCATCTAGAATCTTCTCCTCCCCCTTAAACCTAGGAACCCGTGACCAAGCCTCCACCAATGGTCTACCCTCAACATAGTATCCTGCATGGGGTCGGAAATGGGGAAAATACTCATATATCCAAGCCTGGAGCAACGGCAAACAACCGCTAAGCCCACGAGCATCTCTCCGCGACGCCATACCCAACTGTCGGTACAAGTACGCCAATGTCGCAGCCCCCCAAGCATACTCACCAAAACTATCCAAGTCATCAAACAAATGAAGCATCCGGGCCACTACCCCATCACTAGACTTGTCCGTGAACAATGTATGTCCAACCAACAACATCAAGTACGCCCTCAACGACTCATCATGGCGACCCGTCTCCACAACCTCCCTCAACTTCTGAGTCGACAAACCACCACTCCTATAATATGGTGGCTCGACATCCTGAACTGCCAGCCCAAATAAGGTAGCCATCTTCTCCCTCAAGCCTGCATCCTCCCTCGTGCTACCCTCCTCCTACTCCACCATACCCTCCACAAAAACCCTAGCACCACTCACCTTTATCCCAAGAATACGCTGAACATCATGTAGTAAGATAGTGATCACTCCAAAAGGCATATGGAAACTGTTAGTATCATGCTGCCAGCTCTCTACAAATGAACTACATAGATTTTCATCTATGCCGGTGGTCACACAACTTCTCAAAACACCAAGCCCACTCTCACTAACTCTCCGGGCAACCAGCTCCGGCACCTTCATCCCGTTCATAGCCTCCATACAACCGAGCCTCTCGTAACACTTGAGCCACGATCTCACAGGCTTGGACTCCGTCCAACTACTATAAACCACGTGCCCACCGAAACTACGTAAGACATTAAGGTGAATCGGTCCACCCTCAACCACGCCACTAAGACGCCAAGACAAATCCCTCTTCGTCTTCTTCTTCCCTGTGCTAGATGAACCCTGACTAACCGGCACATATCGTCCTCTACCAACCTGTACCACCGTCTTACCTGTTGGTTCGGATGCCTGGTTCTCCAAAAAACACTCGTCATCGGGCTGCTCCGCCGCCCCCTCCGACTCAGATCCTGAACCGCCGTCAACATTACCATCATCAAAGTCACCTACCCTATAAAAAACCGACGGAAAATCTGTCTCGCTCACAGCAGGCGGGGGCGTAGGGGCAACGTCCATACCCTCTGACCGAGTAGGACGAAAGACCACTCCGGGTTGACGCACTCCGGGTACACGCCGCTTAGATGCCGTCACTTTTCGGCCTTTCGTACGATCAAGGACCACCATTATGTTTTTTTCTTTATCCATATGCATATACGATAATATAACGTTATGAAATAATAAATAACATATTAAATAACGAATAAAATATTATTTCAAAAGCGATCATAAACGTATAAAACGTTATTTCAATAGCGATCGATAACTTTACGAGAAATAATATAAATTTTACACGAATTAAACTACATATATTTTAGAAAAAATATAAATTTACGAGAATAATACGTCCATCGATAACAAAGAAAAAAAATGTCGACACCCTACACCAACGTCCAGACCAGACGTTGGTCACTGATACCAACGTCCAGACCAGACGTTGGTCACTGACAACGTCTGGTCTGAACGTTGGTGTGTGAAACCAACGTTCAGTCTGGACGTTGCTCATCTGTGACAACCCTCGCGAATGCGAAAAATAAAAACATACAAGCATGTGAATTAATTAGCGGAAATACGGTATTTTAAAAACTTTTATACATGCAAGTAGAAGTATACGAGGAGTGTCAAATATTACAAACTAAAGTACGAAATACAACAAAGAGACGGAGTCTCTCAAAATGTTATAAAAGTCAAAGTGTTTAGCAAACTAGCTAAAATCGTCTAGAGGTGTTTCAATCCAGGGACAACGCCCGCTAGCTCACACCCGAACCCAAAATATCAAGCAAAAAGCCATCCATTCAAGCAACCTGTTCATCCATGAAAAACATGAACGCCACAGTCAGTGGGGACTAACTCCGGGTTATCCCAGCCATATCACATTAAACGTACATAAAAGGAAATACAAAAGTAGAAGCATGCATATATAGATATACATGTGAAATACAATAGGGATAGATAGGCAATTCAATACATAATGATAAGAGCATATGGAATACAAATCTGAATCCATCATGTTATACAAAGACTCGGGGAAGACACTCTTAGGCAACCGAATACGCTCACTAGGGCTTACATCTCACCGTTAGCGGTATAAGTTTGATAAGATTGAGACTCGACAAACAATCCATGCCAATCGTCTATTTCATGCAAGAGTTCAACTCAATGTTCACATATAATTCAACTTACAAACAACCGTCCAATCATACAAATATAACAACATATTCTCTCACGGTTAATGGCACGCACTAGCATCGTGTACAATAGCAAGACAAGCCAATGGAAGCTCAAGGAATAAGACATTTTCCGGAACCGTATACGATAAGACATTTTGTATACTCATGACCTAGACAAACAAGTTCACGGGATAAGACGTTTCCCGGAATCATGTACGATAAGACGTTTCGTACACACAAGACTCTAATCCTCTCGGTAGGACGACGATAATAATACGGTCCTAGTCTAAACCTGTCCAGACTCTCGGAATAAGACGTGTTCCGATTCGACATGTGGTAAGACGTTCCACATCCAAGACTCGATCATACAAAGACGTCGAGTACCCCAAATTCGGCTAAACCACACGAAAGAGGCGGAAAGAGATCTATAGTCAAAATTCAAGCTAGTACGCTACATGCAATGACACCACCTTGCAAGGATACAACATTTGACGGCCGGGTCGATCAACGCATTGCGTTCGCCTCCTAACAACGTCGTCATATCCCCACTAAACAAATGCACAACGGCATCACGGTTACACTTCACCGCTCCGACATTTAAGTCTAACGGGTATAAAGTATGACCGGGGAATGAGAGTTCAAAACACTGAACAATAAGTGCTCACATCAAATACATAAGGTAAAACCGACTCAAAGTGGGACATATCAAAAACCGTTACAAAACATGCAATACAAGCGAATGAAATATCATATATTCAAAACATTAATATTATAAGTCACTACGTAAAATTTTACGATAAACGAACCATGCGAACTATTATAAATTACGAGTTTTGGAAATTATAAGAAAAATATACAGCCGCGTTGCCGGCCAGTCAGTGGACCGGTGGCCAGTACCCCGGCTCGCGCATCAAGCAACATCCAAAAATCACAAAGAAAGTGCAGTGTGTTCCAGGCCGGCCTGGAGGCCGGCGGCCGGGCACCCGGCCAGGAGCACCTCTACACACAAAAAGCAAGTTTGGAAACTAACTAAAACAAGGGTCCACTTCAAACGGTCATAACTAGAGTTCTAGATATGCAAATGCAGAAATTCCAAGTTGAGGTGATAGTTTATTCTCTTACGGTTCCAACGATAGGTCACAAGCCCAAAACAAGCAAGTAACGAAGGAGATATGATCATTTTACGAAAAAGGGTCGGTGCAGTGAGTTCCCAGCCCGGCGGCCGGGCACCCGGCTGGGACAACATCAACCCGAGAACAACTTTTCAATGTTCAATCAATTTCAATTCTCACAATCTACTTCTATTAACTATCAACAATCAATATTCATCATCAACAATCATCAACTAACAACAATCATCATCAATAACATGAATCCTAAGCTTACTAATCGTATTCTAAATACGAATTCTAACATATAAAGCACGTAAAACACGTAAATGATATCGAGTAACCCTTCACCGTTACCTTTATGCGTCTTCACTCCGCGTCACGGTCCTCTTCAATTAGGAAATAGTCTTTGTTGGGATCTTGGAGGTCACCACCTACAAATAGATCATAAAAGATGAATTTACTTCACCTTGAGAAAGACGGAAAGTTTGAAAAGCGAGAAAGACGATACTTTTATTATCAATACGGATAGAGGATGATAAGAGGGGAAGAATAAGACGAACTTACTTGAATTTGAGCAAGAAATGAGCGAGATATGACGATTCTAAGCTTGGATCAAAATAGAGGCAAGGTTTTCTTTGGTTTTCTTAGTGATGAAGTAAGCTTGAGTTGAATGAATGAAAAATAGGTTAAGGAGGGACTATAAGTTGTGTAAGTGGAAAAGTCAAGAAAAAATCAAAGACGACTTAAGACGGGATTCTCATGAAATCTCGCGGAAATTCCAAATACGAACTCGGAAATTCTAAATTCGACTCGGAAAATTAAATTCTAATTTAAAACTAAATTTCGCTGAAAAGTATCCGTAAAATATTTTCACTATAAAAATAGGGTACATTTACGGGTGTTACATCATCGACACCAACGTCCATTCTACGCGTCAATATCCTAAATCAACAGCTAATTCAACCTCCATTGCACAATACAAGCGTCCAAACTCAATCCAACAACAATCAAAACCCGTCTTTAACAACACAACACAATCACTAAACTAAATCTAATTCTAATTTAAAAAACAAACAACAATTTACTAACAATAACAACTAATTCAAATAATAACTAATTAAAAGAAGGAAACTTACTTGAACAAGGGGTAGCGGCGGCGAACAAGGGGGGGGGGGGGCAGCACTGTGGTGGGAATGGTGGCGGTTGCACCGTGGTGGTGGGGCTGGGGGTGGTGGGGTAAGAGTGAAAGAAATGTGGGTTTAGGGAAGAGAGTGAAAGAAATGTGGGTTTAGGGAAGAGAGTGAAAGAAATGTGAGGTAAGGGTAGTGATCGTCTTTTTTATAAAAATCGTCGACGCTGTTTTATAAAACGTTGACGATGTTTCGTAACCCGGTTATTTTATTTTAGTTATGAAAAATGAAAAGTGTAACTATCTAAGCCGAGTCTTTTTGAGCCGAGGCGGAGTTTTAGTTTGGTAGACTCGAGGAGGTCGCGTTTGGGTACAAATTTCCAAACCAATCTTGAGTCAATCCAAGGTGGGGATTAGTTGGGAGTTGGGACTAAACTCATATCTTTAAATCCAATTTGGCAGGGCGTTTTGTGTTCTCCCCTAATATTGCCATGCCATTTTCAGGTATTCTCTCTTCTAATCGCTGTTAGCGTATACTCCACTATATTGTTTAGCTTAGTAGAAGTAATTCCTTTTCCTACAGTTGATCTTATATCTTAACCAAGTATGTTGTTCAATTGTTCCTCTAATCAATCTATTTTTTTTCAATTTAATTAATACTCACTCCTAAGGGCATATATTAGTTAGTTTATCCCTTCATTTTGTCTATTCAATAACAAATCTTCTCTTGCCTAAATGTTGCTCAATTTTTATATGAATTCAAGCTCAATTTAGTTATTTAATTTTATTTCACACTTACTTTTATCTGGCTATGCATTTTATTTTCATCTGATTACAGCCATCACACTTGCTTTATTTGTGATTATATTAGGGATATTGTTGCTAGCTTTCGAAAACCGACTTAACATTGTTACAATGTTATTTTCGATGGTTTGTTTTGACTAATGTTCAAACTTGAGCTGGCTGTTCAGGTTAGATGTTGATGTAATTACGAATGGCAATATCTTCTTTCAGTGCGACTGCTGGTGCTTCGTCAATGTTATTACCTCAAGGTACATATATTCTTGTAAAATACTCATATTTATATTTTGCTTGCATTTTGTTATTAGGAATCTAGTTATATAGGAAGTATTAAACTGACAAGTGACAAATGTTAGATATAATCCCTTTTCTATTAGAAGGGACGCTATTTTGTCGAGGTTGAAAATTGCCTTTACATAGCTCGCTACTCACCAGATCTTTCCTTTTCTTCCCATACTACCTATGAAAAGGTTTGATGTCGTGTTGCATGGTTCCTGACAACTGTGTATTTAACTTAGTACGGAGTATATAGAAGGAGGTCTTAGATGCTACTCCGTAGTTCCTTGTAACTTTAGAAATGTTTGGCTTTATTCTTGAACGTTGTTTTCTTTCACCATTTGTTGTGGCCCTTGAGACACTGGGGTGATGTTGCGGCTGTCATTTTCCATCTTATCAGTCTGGCTTTGTGCCTTTTGCTCTCTACTTGGCGGTAGCTAATTACTTAACTTAAGCATATCCTTCAACAGGGCAACTTGAAGTATCGAAGGGGCTTCTAGTAAAACATCCTAATGGACTAGAAAAGTGTGGAAGGGTTCTAAGCTGTTTGAATCAAAAGCAACAACTAAACAAGCTTCACTTGCTGCCTCTATCTTTGAGTTATAAACCACTGCTGGCTCACATCGCATGTGCACGTTCTAAATCATTGATTTGTTCAGCTGCGCTGGTGAGTTTCTCTTCTTTGAGTTTAAAGATTTTGCTTTTCGACTATTTTGGTGTAGTTTTCAAATTTCAACTTCGAAGTCTTTGCATTGGTGACTTGGCGTAGAAATTAGGGAAATTGTAGGTTTAATAGTATTAAGTATGTCATTGGATAACAAAGTGGACGGAAAGGGAGGGGAGGGAAAGAGAGGGAAGGAAAGCTGTTTTCCCTCCAAATCTCTTCTTTGTTGGAGGGATTTTGATTATGGTTGTAGGAGGGAAAATGGATCCCTCCAAATCCTCCCCTCCATTTCCCTCCTACCCCATTTGTTATCCAAACAAGGGATTTTGTATCCCTCACTCCCCCTCCGCTCCCTTTCCCTTCATCCAAACAAGCCCTTAGGTGAGAAGGGCATGATTGGAAAATTCAGTGAGTGAATTAACCAATATAAGGAACTGATATGACGCGAGTTTTGTATTTGGTGTGCGTTGTTATTTACTGGGAGTTGTTGTTTGTAGCTTGCCTAATTAGACAGGAAGGTTATGTCATATTTGGCATGCCTTGTGTCACCTAGACTGTATTAGCATTATCTGCAGCTCGTGTCCAAGAGTAGCTTCAATATGTTTTATGAAATCCCCGTTCTTTTCTGCATGTAATGAAGTATCAAGGAGTTGTATCCATGTCTAAATATCAGATAGGGTGCATGAAACACCGGCTTAATGTAACCAATTGCGAGGCCTATAGGCTGGTAGCAAGTCTGGCAACTGGAAGTCACACGTCTCATGCATGTCTTTCAAATGAACTTGTGTGCAACTTTCTTGATGTTTTCAGATTTTTAAAAGGATGATGTGTAAAGAATGAGTAAAGGTTACGGATAACAGGGAAAGGTAAAGGTATAATGAAATAACTAGTAGAATAAAATTATGAGAACTAAAAAAGTAGCAGGCTTTGAGTATGGCTTGCAAAGCGCCTTGGTCAGATGGTCAGAATGTTATGAATCACAATGGGGCATTTGGTTAGCACCTTACCATGTGCACTTAGTCGTGGTCTTTTTAACTGAAGGTACACATAAAGATATAGATACATGAGATAGTATGAAGAGTCTGTAGTAAGAATAGGCCATGCCTCGTTAGCTATCGCTGTTAAATTTGTGATGCATATTGCATATCTATTTTTCCAATGCTTTTCCTCCCTCATGTTTCCAGCTCTAAAATACGAATTTAAATATGAAACATGTTTCTAGAAGGATGAACTGATGGTGCAGTTTTGAGCTACTATCGTAAGTTTATGTTCATGGTTGTCAAGGTGCCTAATACTGTAATTTGTCGAACGACTGCAGAGCTAAGTAAATAATGAAACTGCAATGAACATAAGGTAATCTTGCTTAGAGATTTTATTGAGTATTGAGTAGTAATAATATGTTAGTTCCAAACTTTGATCGATTCTCTGCTCTATTTATTTGGCATTCTTATGATTTGCTTTTGGGGAAATGAATTATGTAGCCAAGGATAGTAGTTATCATGGTTGAGGCATCCTTGCTTTCCGAGCGTAAAAATTTTCTAGATTACTCCTCCCTTACATAACGCCTTTTCCCCAAAGCATCATCGTTCTATTACCAAAAAGAATATGGTAAAGAAGCGGCCTTGAATGAAAAGTGAAAACAAACCGAAGAACCGAGGCGAAAGCTAAGTAATTTATTTTGCTTTGTCTAGAAACATATTGTTCAAGAGTGTGAAACTATCTTTAGTTAGCCAAAGCCTATGTTACTCTTTGTTGCACGGAATCTTAGTAATGTCAGATATGTGTAGTTGTGTACGTACTTTAACGTCCGACTCATGATGTGTGACTCAGTTTTAAAACATGGAGACCTTATCCTAAAAGTTGAGTACATGATACTCAATTAGTAGGTCGATTCGAGTACTTGACTCATTCATGTCAGGATCATCAATGAGCATGTGTTTATGTCTAAAACAAATTTGATTATATGATTGAAAATCAAGAACTATAAGTTCAGTTATCAAGATGACTTTATATGATTAATTCACTTCATTTTGCTTGTGGCTTTATCATGTATGATAAAGCTTGCTTTTGTAACGTGTTATGTTTTTTTTCCTCTTTATAGAATGCCAGATGCGGAGCAGAGGGCCAGACTCAAACGTTAGAGAAGCCAACTTCTGTAATTCAAAATGCACCTGGTAAGTTCAAGCTAACATCTATGCATTTATGATTTAACCATGGTTGCCTGATTAGTTGTGAAAATGTCACATATAATATGCGTTCGCTCTTAGTAGTGTGTCTCTTATAGAATTTAAAGCGAACGTCATTAGAGAATACACTCAAACTCAATAACTCAAACCAGTCCACGATTCGCTGCGATCAAGCGACCCTAATACTGTAGCGTTTAGCTAAAATACAACACCCTTTAACTAGGTAATGCCATTTCTTTTGAGGAATGAAATTTCATCTTATATACCCCCAATAGGATGCTTACATATTCTACATCAATCTAGAACCACGTCTGTGGCTTTCATCTAAAAAAAACATAAAGGCTGTAATTTTCTATTTGCTTTTCGGTTTGTTAACTTAGATTTTTCTTAATTGACTTGAAGGCAAGGAAAAATCACCACAACTTGATGATGGTGGAACTGGGCTGCCGCCTCGTGATGACGATGGGGGCGGTGGTGGCGGAGGTGGTGGAGGTGGCAACTTTAGTGGTGGGTTTTTCTTTTTCGGTTTCCTCGCATTTCTTGGATTCTTGAAAGATAAAGAAAGTGAAGGGGACTATCGAGATTCTAGGCGGTAAAGTGGCCAAAATTGTCTGTGTTTAGAGTTGAGGCTGTCATGTTACCCATATACAGTAATCGATCACTCCATCAACCATGGGAGAACTCCATCTTTTGTCGGTTTCGGTAAATGATGTCCGGAATATGACATGAGTAATTATTCAAGTTTTGTGAGTTGCCAAGAATGTATGTTGCTTGGAGGCATATGCCGCATATCTCATTAGAGCAGGCTTGGCCGCTTGGGCATTACTTGGTTGAGGTGTGGGACTCATAAAAGCAAGAAGTGAAGATGTTCTGGAGATATTAAGCTTTACATTGATTAATTTCGCTGTATTGTAAGTATGCCTTATCGTTTCATATTCGATTGTTTTAGTTCATAATATAAACATCACCATTGTTTTTCGCCATGTTCTGTGGAAAGTTCATTCGTTAAAATCTTTTCAAGTGTCGTGTTGTAGAGTCAAGACCAAATTTTTGATTAGCTATACACCTTTTGTCACACCGGCTTTGTGAGTTGGAGCCTGTGTATACTGTCGGCTTCATTACAAACCAAAACGTATATTTGATCGGGAAGGGCTGGTGGCCTGGTGGGAGTGCCATTTCCCATCAGCTAGAGTCACAAGTTTGGTCGCTGGTAATCCTGGTCTTGATTATCAACGGGAGACACATTCTATAAAAGAGAGAGATCAAAGTTTCTAGTACCGATCAAGTAAACGTTTGTTTTAGACTAATTTTGGAAGCACACACAAGCAAGTGAATTAAAGAAAGTCCAACGCCTATCCTCACTTTTCAATTACTATTGAGACGGTTTTTGGTCTTAAAAAAAGGAAAATGATAACCTCGATATAATTTCCTTTAATGTCAACTCAAATACAAGCTAACGCGAAAAATATATTACTATTCATTCTCTCATTATTATAAGTCAGTTTGTCTTATTGGAGACGGATATAATCCGTCTTAAGCTGAAAAGCTCTCACAAAGAGTAAGTGTGAGGGCAAATGGGATGCACACTTTCTCCCACTTGCCCTCCTCCATTAATGTCCGGCTTTAATGAGATTTGGTGATTATAAGGAGCATTAGTCATTTTAATTAGTGGTGTTGCGTCTCATTCCTAAAAAAACGGTGAATATATTCATGAAGAGGTCGAGACAGCTATACTGTTTGCAAATGGCCTGCCAATCTCAGAAGAGAGAAGTGGACACATCATGTATGCCTTATCCAAACATTGTCAAGCACGTACACACTCCCTTAATTATTGACATTATTTTATGTATAAAATACCATCTGCAAACCACAGTTTTTTCCCTTTAAACCCCACTTTTAGCCCATACCCTTCATTTCTACACCAGATTCTGCATCAATCAATCTGAATCTCTCTATAAATCTGCAAACCCAGATCCCCAAATCTCCTTATCCTTTCAAAGTTTACATCTTTTTTTGTGAGATTAAGGTTCTTGGTGCTATTTTTTATGTGATACTCTAATTTATCTCCAACTGTTTTGCAGTATCATTTCTCTTTAACCATAGATGATTTATTCCTGCTTTATTCACTGAAAACTACACTAGTCTACATAGTATTTTTAACAGTGCTAGACAAAAACATGAGCTTAGGTATAGCTGAAGAGGAATCCAGGGATATCCAAATCCAACTACCAGCAGAAGTTGATTGGCACATGCTTGACAAATCTAAGTTCTTCTTTTTAGGAGCAGCCCTTTTCTCGGGGGTCTCGGCCGCTCTTTATCCTGCTGTCGTGTTAAAAACACGACAGCAGGTCAACCATACCTCAATACCATGCTCCAAGATGGCCTTCCTGATGTTACGTCAGGAAGGCCATCGTGCATTTTATCGAGGGTTTGGGACATCTTTGATGGGGACCATCCCGGCACGTGCCCTTTACATGACTGCCCTTGAAGTCACTAAAAGTAATGTAGGGAATGCTAGTGTTAAGTTAGGGTTTTCAGAAGCATTTGCAGCTACTATTGCTAATGCTGCAGGTGGTTTGAGTGCTTCAATGGCGGCGCAACTTGTTTGGACCCCCGTTGATGTGATTAGCCAGCGGCTAATGGTTCAAGGTGCTTGTACTAAAAGAGGGTTTTCGGCATCAAAGTATGCGAATGGGTTTGATGCATTTAAGAAGATTTTAAAGGGTGATGGAGTTAGAGGGCTATATAGAGGTTTTGGTATTTCAACCTTAACATATGCACCTTCAAGTGCAGTTTGGTGGGGGTCTTATTCTATAGCTTATAGGTTAATTTGGGATGGAATTGGATGTTATAAGTGTAAGTGGAAGAACGATCCTAAGAACTGCGAAAATGGCAAGATTTTAGAGCCAAATCCTATGTGTATGGTTGGTGTTCAAGGGGTAAGTGCAGCATTTGCTAGCGGAGTTTCGGCCTTGATCACTATGCCTCTTGACACAATCAAGACTAGGTTGCAGGTCTTGGATAGTGGGTCTAGTGGCCGAGGTAGGCAGCCAACTACGATGGCTCAAACGGTCCGTGATTTGGTGAATGAAGGAGGGTTTGCAGCTTGCTATAGAGGGTTAGGTCCAAGATGGGCTTCAATGTCTATGTCTGCTGCTACTATGGTCACCACTTACGAGTTGCTCAAGAGATTGTCTACTAAAGATAGGAATTAGGGGTAGTGATCGTGGAACAGATCGTCAATCCCCAGTCTCGGTCATTAGATAACTTCCATAAAACCTTTACCACAGCGACCGTGGTCTGGTCTCATGGTTAGCTGCAACACTAAGGATTTAAGTGGCTAGATTGAATCCTTGAGCTATCATCTCCTTCTATTATTGGTAATGCACTTGATGTTCCTTTGGTAGGGAAGGTTAGGTTAGGTTTAGGTTGTAAATATGTTTTTGTAAATGTGTTTTATCTTCAATGTACATATGGAGTATGAGATCTGCATGTTATGAGATAATAACATCATAAAAAGTAATCCTTGGCTTCTGCCTCTTCCGTTGTGTTTCTTTGTATACTATTACTCCTGCCTTTGTCCTTGAATGATGGTTTTGTACTATACACGAGATTATTTACTCGGTTTTGAGATCCTTAGTATAACATATGCCGTTCAGATAGCCAAATAAAAGAGTTATAATATCCATCTTAAAAAAGACTAGCTGATATTATATACTCCGTACTTCTTGAATTAGAAGTAGCATATGACTAGAGCACAAATATGACATCGGTATCTATCCACATCAAAGAGATTCAGAGGGATGTTCTTTTGAGCAACATATCTATTTTGAAAAGTATTTGCTTACATCAATCTCATAGATACATCAATCTCATGGTTTTCGGACGAAACCCGTAAACTACTGAATAAGTCGTGAGTTCTCGACTACTAGTTGGCTGTGGCGGGCCTTTATAAACCATAGGTCACAATTTTGAGTCTTTCGTTCCTTTGTATCATCACAAATTGACTTTATTATGCCTCTACTTACATCAAGAGATACTATGCATGGTTAAACATGTAGATGTTTAATGTCATGCCTAGCAGTCTATATCTAATTATTTATACACACAAGATTACACGGAATATAAATATGTTTTCATATTTTTATTTCTATCAAAATTTACGGATTTATATCGGCTGTCGTACCTTTCTATATTATGCTTTATTACTACTCCGTAGTTTACTTTTTTTTTTATCTCACACTGATATGTTAAAAAGAAAATATTAGCGATGAATTATTTTAAAGCTAAGACGGGAGTTGTGGTAATTTATGGTATTCCGTACATACTATTACTCTTGAAGTGTCTTAGATTAAGGAGGTGGGAAGTGGTGACACGAATGTAAGTTATTTTTTTGTTGGTTGTAAATTCAGTATTCATCGGTTGATATTTTGTAGGATAGTTGAGAGAGGGGAGTTGGAAGGACCAAATGAAGAGTCAAATGCACGTTGGTGAGATTCATAGGTCGTGCAAAAGAGACAATAGATCTTGACTATACCCCTTGATAATTTGGAGGGACAACAAATCTTTGAGTTATTTGTCTTCTATTTATCAAGCTATTTGTTGTTTTGGAGTTTATTTGAAACAATTCCCGTAAATGAATCAGCTTGATTGAGGAAAAGCCGTTGTTTTAAGTAACTGTTATGTCTTACATGACATTTGAAGAAACAATTGATAGATAGCAAAGCCCAATACTTCAAGTATCAGCTTTGGTAAAATAACACTAACAAAATATAGAATCAGTCACTTGGTCTAGTAGATAAGTTATTGTTACCAATATATGAGGTGTGTATTTGGATATCCCAACTATTGCATTTGTTTTATCTTTTTAATGTAACTATATACTCTTATAATATGGCTCAAATTTGCAACTAAATGCGTTCGCTAAGTTTTGAACCTAGGACCTCTAAGGATAATATGGATCCATTTGCAATAATTAGTTCATAAATGAACGCTAAAAGAACGACAAATAGGTTGCTAAATAACCTTAAAGCAAATAAATATCCAATATCTCCTCGGTCATATTTTGTAACTCATCTCATATCATATATTTGTGTTTATTTGTTTATGGCACAAAAAGAGACATGCTGGAACATGAGAAGGAATGAAATTAAGTTGTGTATGTGAAACAAACACAATATCTTTGATATAAAGGTACCTTGGAGGTCGTACCTACCCTCCTACACTTTGTGAACCACATTAAATATGATGGGCTTGTCCCATTGAAAATTAACGATTGTCAATTTCATGTGATTACTTTTTTGTACAGGTAATACTAATTAAGACTGATATGATTCTACACTAGCACACACATTAAATCTTTGATAATAAAGATACGTATATATAATGAAATAACAAATGTACATAAAACATTGCTAGACTTCACAAAAAAAAAGCACTTGTAATAACTAAGAAATTTTGTGCTAAGAGATAAATGGCTAATCATTTCCATGGTATATAGGAACCGCCGTGATACCTTTAAGATACTTGGATCTAAAAGATAGTTAAATATTGTACTCCCTTCTATTCTAGTTAATCTTCCTTATTACCCTTTTAAACTATTCAACATATCTTCCCTATTTTGCTTGTTTGGTAAGTTTTGTGTGGGTCCAAATTAAATAAAATGTAGAGTAGTGTGTTTTGTGTGTTCCAAATTCACTACCTTATTTCTTGTACAAAAAGAAAAGGGGAAGATTATAATGAATACGAGGGAGTAGTTGTTTTTGTTGCTTTTCTTCCTGACGGCATTCCTTATTTATTTAGGATTACCGCATTCCACTCGAATAATGTTGAAAACTAACATTCTTAGTTTATTAACTTTTGATCCTTAAATTTCTTTTCTAGATGCTCGGGCTAATTACTGTAATACTCAGTATTATTTTAGAGGCCACTCGGCTCAGTACAAAATGGCTACTTAGTCGAGTAAGTGAAGGGGAGGACTTTGAGCTGATCCTTGGCTTAGACAACACGACCGAGTAAGAAAGGCACTCGACCGAGTTAGGCCTACTTGACCGAGTGAAACGAGTTACTCGGCCGAGTTTTTGGGCCGGGTTCCTTATTTTATTATTTTCTAGTTTCGAGGGTTTATTTTTGTGGGCTACTATACAAGACATTGGGCAGCCATATGAATCATTTCATCCCATCCAAACTCGCCCAAAACCCTAAAATAATATCCTTTATCATTTAAGAGACAAGTATCCTAGATTCCTACAAGATTCCACCTATCATCTTAATTGGTTGTGAGAGCCGAGTGTGTAGAAGAAGAATTCTAAACTTATTTGCTCTGGAGATTTGCTATAAGGTAGATATTTCTCTACTAAATCTTGGTTGACATGGTCTATTTGAGAATCGTGGCATTGTCCATGTGAATTATAAGATGTATGATGATGATTTATGTAACACCTGAACAACGCAGCGTCCTCGTTGTGCCTGGCAGCTTCTGACCGCAACCAAGCCCATAATCCTCTCCCACTAGGTGGGTGACCCGGGTACTTTTTAAAGGTTTCTTAAACCCATTACTAGACATTTCTAATAACAATTTATAATTAGTTTACTCATTAAACTAGTGGACCTTATTCATGCACAACATAAAATAAGGAAGAAAGGAAAAATTGTTCCTTACATTGGGTTTGATCGATTTGGGCACAAGATTTGGACACCTTCCAAATCTTGTTCTTGAGCTTATAATATGAAGGATGAACTCCAAGTTTCAAAGTGGAAACTCTCATCTTAGATGCACCCAAGACTACCCCTTTAATCTCTACTAAATACTACACTAGTATTATATGATAGTAGCCCTTGACAATATATCTAATAATTCATATTACTACACTAATAATATTATGAGAAAATATGAAGTCAAGTTTATGAAAAACTTCTCAAGTTTTCTTTAGAGAGAGAAGTTGAAATTATTGGATAAGCATACAACAAGAATAAGAGATCTAGTGAGTTATAATAAGAGAAACACTTCTCCTTTTTCTACCCACAAAATCGGCACGCCCCTATGGGGAAAGCTGTTGCCTTTTCCTTTTTGTTCTTAACAAGAAAGTAGACAAGCTTTTTAGGCTAATTATTTTGTCTGATCTTTATTAGATTAATAATCAAAATCTACATGCCAATTCTAACCCCGTCAAAACGGTTTACATGTGTAAAAATGAGTCCATTTTAATTTTTATGATTATGTCATTTGTCACATATGTGACATGTAACATGTAACATGTAATTTAGCTTATAAATGTGCATTTAACTAATTTAAATGCAATTTCATAACAAATAAATTTGACTTAACATTTTAAGTCATTTTATAATCACATGTAAACAAAATGGGTCATCTCATATTTGGTTAATATAATCTACAACTTATTGTAACTATAATCAACCAATTGTGTTTATCTCAAATGTTTCATAAACATTATGCATTCTTAGTAATATAACAATTAAATTAGTAAAATGAATCTTATTTAATCATATTACAATAAGATATAATTTTCACTTATAATTCAAAATTTGTTCAGTTTAAGGGATTAATTAATTTGTATCGCTATACAATTAATTAACTTACTTGATTAGGGGGTCGTCTTTTAGGTGTGACCTCAAGGGATCAACTGATCACCACCGTCATACGACAGTAACGTCAAACTTTAGTAAGCCAATCGTTACCGATTAATGTTGACCAGTTGACAATCATCCTTTTGTATTCTTATTATTGAGATTTAATTAAGTGATCGCATTATTGTTGACGACACTTACTCCAACAATCTTCCACTTGTCCGAGACAAGTGTCCGTCACCAATTCTCTTGTCCTATTACTATCTCCCACTCAACCAAGGTGTCTTGCAGGTCGTACTTGCATTCGATCATATCAAAAGTGGTTTCCTCGATCTGGAGAGTAACTGTCTGACCGAAATTATCTACTATAGTTACCTTCCGAGCGTGGCCACGCATTTCCAGCTTACTATCTACTCCTCGAGTAGCCCTAAGATTTTAAATAACCCTGACAATGGGTGGACAATTCCTATCGCACAATTCCCTTTGAATAGCCACAACTCATCCTAACCCAAAAGATGCCCATTTGACCCCAGTTACGAAGGTCATAGATCATAAATCAAAGTCACTCTAAAATTGTGCCACCTTAGGCGAACAGTCTTTAGTCAAAGAATTGACTAAAAAAGACTATTATAGTAGCTCTCGCCACGACCAGGCTATAAGAATTGCCAGAACTCTATAAGCGCACTGCCCGACAGAGTGTCCCATACAGTCTGTCTATGTGATCGATTGGTCATCCCTTATGACCCTATGGCACTTGAACTCGCCATCAATCGCATCACGCTCTAGTCACTTCGAGATGTCACCTCATATTAGTAACTAGGGGCGAATACTATGTTAATCCAGTTCACTTTAATGGGGTCCAAAATTGTCTCTACAACCCATTTGGATATAACAAAGTAATAGATAAATAGTTTAAAAGATAAAATTCAAACGATAAAAGTGATTATCATATATGAACAATAAAAACAACATTTTTATTTCATATCTCATAATCTAATACGAGTTCGGCATGCGTTTAATACCCATGGATACTACATGTTGGTCATGCTTAGCCTGCGATAAGGGCTTGGTCAAGGGATCAGGAATATTATCATTTGTCCCAACCTTACATATCACAATTTTCTTCCTTTCAATGTAATCTCTTATGACATGAAATTTTATAAGTACATGTCTAGACTTTTTACTAAACTTGGGCTCTTTTGCTTGAAAAATAGCCTCACTGTTATCACAAAAGATCGTGATAGAATCCTTGGCATAAGGAACTACCCTTAGCCCCTCAAAAAACTGACTTATCCAAACAACTTCCTTAGCAGCCTCAGATGTTGCAATGTACCCAGCCTCCGTTGTAGAATCCGCAATAACCGACTCTTTGAAGCTTTTCCAGCTAACCGCACCTCCATGGATCATGAAAATAAATCCACCTTGTGATTTCAAATTACCTCTATCGGTTTAGAAGCTCGAATCGGTGTAACCCTTAACACATAATTCAGAATCTCCTCCAAACACTAAGAGTGAATCCTTAGTCCTTATTAAGTACTTAAGGATGTTCTTTACGGCTATCCAGTGACTCTCACCTGGATTGGCTTAATATCTACTTGTCATGCTTAAAGCATGCGAGACATATGGACGTGTGCATATCATGGAATACATGATCGATCCTACGGCAGAAGCATAGGGAATCGATTTCATGCGTTCAGCCTCTTCAGGTTCGGTGGGTGATTGTGACTTGCTAAAAACAATCCGACTACCCAAAAGAACAAGGCCGCTCTTGGACTTATCCATGTTGAAACGTCGAAGGATCTTATCAATATAAGATTCTTGACTTAGTGCCAATATCCTCTTAGATCTATCTATATAGATCCAGATACCTAATATGCGTTGAGCTTCACCTAAATCTTTCATTTGGAAATGATTTCCTAACCACCCCTTAACAGAGGTAACCATTGGTATATCATTCTCAATGAGTAGTAGTCATCTACATACAATATAAGGAAGACAACATTGCTCCCACTAAATCTCATGTATAAACATGGTTTTTCGACACTTCGAGTAAAACCATATTCTTTTATAACATGATTGAAACGATGGTTCCAACTTCTTGATGCTTGCTTAAGACCATAAATGGATCTTTTAAGCTTACATACTTTGTTAAGACTTTCCGGATCCACAAAACGCTCGGGTTGCATCATATACATTTCCTCCTCTAAATACCCATTTTAGGAAGGCGGTTTTGACATCCATTTGCCATATTTCATAGTCATGAAATGTGGCGATTGCTAACATTATCCAAAAAGATCTTAGCATGGCTACAGGGGAAAAAGTTTCGTCATAGTGAAGACCATGAACTTGGGTGAAATCTTTTGCAACTAGCCTTGCCTTGTAGACATCATCATGTCCTTCTATGTCATTCTTCACTTTAAAGATCCATTTGCATTGAAGAGGTCTTGCATCTTTAGGAAAATCAACAAAGTCCCAAACTTGATTTTCATACATAGAATTCATTTCGGATTTCATGGCTTCAAGCCATAAAGTGGAATTCGGACTAGAGATGACAGCTTTGTAGGTTGCGGGTTCGTCACTTTCTAAAAGTAACAAGTCAAAATTGTTATTTGCCTCGATAATACCAACGTATCTATCGGGTTGGTGACTAACCCTTCCGGACCTCCTAGGTACAGACGAAATAACAACAGAATTGGACGACGAAGGAACATCTTCTTGCGTCTCATTTTCGGTTTGTGGCTCTTGAACTTCGTCAAGTTCAAATTTTCCTTCACTCTGTCTCTTAGAAATATATTTTCTTTCTAAGAAGACAGACTCACTAGATACAAACACTTTGTTTTCTTGAGGTTTTTAGAAGTAGTAACCACGAGAGTTGTTAGGATAACCTACGAAAATGCATTTCGGATCGTGGGGCTAGCTTGTTGTCGGTCTTTACCTTAACGAAAGCACCGCATCCCCAAATCTTCATATAGGATAAATTAGGGACTTTCCCTTTCCACATCTCATATGGATTTTTATCAGTTGCTTTGGTCGGGTTATTGTTCAATGATTTGACGACGGTTTGGATAGCAAATCCCCAAAATGAGTCTGGCAACTCGGTTTGACTCATCATAGATTGAACCATGTCAAGTAAGGTTCGATTTCTCCTTTCGGCAACACCATTAAGTTGTGGTGTTCCAGGTGGAGTTAGTTGTGATACAATGCCACAATTCTTCAAGTGTGAATCGAATTCATTTCTAAGATACTCACCACCACGATCGGATCTTAGTGCTTTGATCTTCTTGTTCAATTGTTTTTCTACCTCATTTTGAAATTCCTTGAATTTCTCAAAAGGATTACTCTTGTATTTTTTTAAGTAGATATACCCATATCTACTTAAATCATCGGTGAATGTGATGAAGTAGTCATAATTACCCCTAGCAAAAATAGTCATTGCTCCACATACATCGGTATGTATAAGGCCCAATAGTTCACTTGCTCGTGTCCCTTTACCACGAAAAAGATTACGAGTCATTTTCCCTATGAGACAAAATTTGCATGTCCTATAAGATTGAAAATCAAAAGGTTTAATTACACTAGTCGATACTTGTCTTTTGATGCGATTCTCATTTATGTGACCTAATCGACAATGCCAAATGTATGATTCATTTGGATCACTTGAGTCTTTTAGATTGAATGTTATAAATATCTTTGGTTGAGTTTGATGTTTCAAGAACATAAATACCATTAATAAAATTACCTTGGCCTACGACCAAGTCATATCTTGAAATCATACAACAATTGTTCTTAATGGCAAAATTAAAACCCTTCATGTCCAACATGGCTACGGATATGATGTTCTTGGATAAATAAGGTACAAAATATCAATTATTCAAGTACAACTCAAAACCATTAGCTAAAACTAGTACATAAGTCCCCTTTGAACTGGCTGCTACCTTAGCTCCATTTCCAAGTCGGAGATCTAAATCACCCTTGTTTAGCTTCACCATGTTTCTTAGCCCATGTAAATGATTACAAAGGTGAGAACCACAACCGGTATCTAATACCCATGTTGAGGCGGAAGTATAATTTATATCAATAATAAATATTTTGGAAGGAATATTACCGAGTGGAATGACAAGTCCATCTCTAATATGTTCCAAATACATTGGGCAATTTCTCATCCAATGGCCCTGCCATGACAATAATGGCACTCATCATTGACTTGTGGACCTTTGGTAGTCTGACTACCCTTTCGGTCCATCTTAAACTTATTACCCTTCTTCTTGAACCATTTCCTTTTAATTGCAAGACTTTTCTTGCTAGGACTCCCACTAGCCTCTTTGTGTCTCCTTACTTCCAAAGACATGGATTTCATCGCTTTGGTGAGATCGTCTTCCCAAGATTCATTCACCAAGGAATTAGGCATGATAGGAGGTGTGGAAGAGGTAACAAAGTTAAGATTCCCGTCGGAACCAATTCCAAAATGAAGCTCTTTATTCGTATCGAGATTTTTTAGTGAGCAAATTTCGTCAAACGATTTGTGATATGAATCAATGGTGATAGGTGCGGTAGAATTAGATGTATCCATTGCGGCAAATAAAAACTACAAAACGGAGATGAAGGAAATAATTAACAATTATCGTTTTAAAATAATACTTGAAAACATTTTAAACAAGTTAAACATTTATATAGTGACCCCTACCCCCAACTATCAAAAATTATTCCGATATCCAAATTCATATCAACTGGGCACGGTGAGCCGATTCATCCCTCATTAACATAATTCGGTGGATTAACTCTTTTTAATCGATTCTACTTTTAGAATTCTGGGTCGATAAAATTACTTTAATATTTATCTTAAGCCCGTAACACATGCGGCTTCGGTCGCGAATACTTCCGTTGAGCACAATCCAAATTTCGAAGTAATAACATTTATTACCCCACTTACTCAACGTAACAAGTTTAGCACCTCGGTGAGCTGAGCCTACTTCCTTGTGAAATTGAGATTCATGGGTTCTAATATTTGGCAAGGCTTGATCTCAATTGTTATTTAGAAGAGGTCATCTAAATTTATTATCTATCTCGTTTAAGTGAACTAAATTGATGAACTTGCGATAATAATAATTGACACGGTGATACGTGTCGTTTGCGCATACAAATTAACAATTTATTTACCTATCTTAACCTCAAAAATATAAACATAGTAAAGGATAAGTATGGTCGATCCCACGGAGAGACTGGAAAAACTATATAACTACTCAATAATATTTATTAACTAACTTACATATATACTTTTTTTTTACGTCTATTAACATATTTACGAGAAGGGGGGTTTCATTGGTGATTTAATTGAACTAAAGTAAATAAATACGAATGTCTAAAAGTGAAGTTGAATACCCGATTAAGCTCATATTCTTATGGTAATTTTAGCTTGGCAACCGATGTTTTTTCAAGTCAACTCTTTATTTTATTTATAGATTAAATGTAGAACTCAAAATAACAAGAACCCCATATCTTCTCTTAATTGCAACCGACCTGAACTAAGCCTAGACCGATTCTAAATTAACCGACCGATGTAAGTTTGTCCCACCCTACTAAAGACCGGATTAGTATCATTATTGAACCAAGAAGACGTCATTAATCCAATTAATCTTTTAAGTGTCGTCACTACCTAATTGATTAAGAACCAAATATTACTCCTAACCTAAACTATCCCCAATTTGCAGAGATTAATTCAAATTAGTTGCTACTCGTATTATATGATTCGAACTAACCCAGAATCACATAAATAGCAGAAGTATACAATTCCAATCATAATAAGATAACAAATTAATAAACTGAATTGCAACGTTATATTAAAACGAGCAAACTTTGGATACAAATAACAGAAAGATTAACAATAAACAACAACGGTTTCAGTACTAAAATTAATCAACGAATTCAATCAATAAATTAGGTACAAGGGAAGTAAGAAGAACTTATATAATTGTCCGGAATCCGCAACTCGACCCTCGGATATCACGCCTCTAATCGATCCGGAATCCACCCGTACTCGGACGTGTACTAAGACGGCGTCCGAGAACTGCTTCATCTTCATATTGTGACCCAAATGATTGAACCGTCACTCGTTTCGCTCATCTGTCTCTATTAAATATTTGGGTATCCACCACATATTCGGATAGAAGCTTCGGTATTTATACTCGATCAAGGACGGTATTTGTATAGGACTCTGGATCGATTTTGAGAAATAAGAGATAGATTTTGTGGATTAAAATATGTGAAAAAGATAGTATTAGAATCCAATATGAATTTGCTAGTTTCCACCTTCCGCAGTCTTCGTTAGTTCACAACATCTTCTATCTTTCAATCTTCTGATTTTATTGTATTGTTGACAATCACGTGCAATCTCTCTCTTTTTCTAGAGAGTTCCTCCTTTTCTGGAGTCTTAACTGCTAAGGTTCCCAATTTCATCCATGAAAATCAATAAAAATCAACGGAAATCTAGATTGGATTGCATGTTTCTGCCTAATTTCTACTGTAGTATCTACTATTCAACTGAAATAGTGTCTTCTTGCATGCCTTTGCTTCTCCTTTTGCTGCCACGTTCTATGCCCAACTTCATCCTTCTTTCCATCTCTTTTCCTTTATAATTAACCTTCATGCCTTCATATTTCTATTCCAATTAAACCCATTTCTGCATACTGGTTTCAATCAAATTAAATTATATCATATATCTACTCATAAAACCCTCTAAATTCATTATGTCGTTCTCGTCCTTAAATCCAAATCGTGCGGGGGCTAGCATCCGACTTCCTCCCCATCTCTGTATTGATCTCACCAGTCTGAATTTCAACAAGGTCTTGGTGGCTAGCTTTCAGGATCAACGTTTTCCGGAGGTCACACGCATATATGATGCCATGACCATCCATTGGAAGACCAATGGCCCGATTTCGATTCGGGTTATGAAACCATATTATCTATTTGTATTTTCATCTCATCAGGATTATCTATACTTCTTGGAGCGTCAGGTTCTTAATATAGAAGGTCTTCTGCTGTTTCTCAGGCCTGCATCATATTTCACCATTCCTGATAATCTTCTTTTTCATATTGCTCCATTATGGATCTGAGTTAAGGGTCTCCCTTTTCATCTTATGAATACTGCAGTTGCTGCTTTTCTACTTTCGCATGTGGGAGCTGTATATGAAGAAGAATCGTTTCCTTCTTTGCTTCCAACTCGTAATTTCGTTAGGATTAGGGTGTGGATAGATCTATCCAAACCTTTCATTCCTGGTTGTTATTTGGCTCTAACTGAAAGGGAACATGTCTGGATTTCCTTTTCTTATGAAGTTATTTTCAGATTCTGCAAAACTTGTGGGAAAATTGGACATCGTGTGTCTTTCTGTCCAATTGGTAAGGTCCGAGGGGCCAAGGGGATTAAAGAAAGAATTGATGAGCTCGCTGATAATGGGCTTGATGTTTTGCATGGTCCTCCTGGTACTGCTTTTTACTCTCGTGAAATTTATGGTTTTCCCTCTCGTTTCAAGTATCTGAATTCCGAAATTAATTCTGTTGGTGGTGTTGATGAAGTTGTTATTGATTCTGGGGGAGACTCGCCTATGTACTCCTTCTCTCCAGCCCCTTCTACGGAGGAGAATGAAGTTGAAGTTTTCACTACTCCCCTATCGGAATTTATTGTTAGTGAGGACCTTTCTAGAGAAGTTGTGCTAGAAACACACTCTTTGGTTAGGGAACATCTTCCTCTTATTGGTGTTAATTATCATGGAGAATTTTCCAATCATAGTGATGCTAATGGAGAAACTTTATCTCCCAACCATGTTCCTGCCTTTCATATTTCGGTTAATGAAGACGGTGAAGATGTCGATATTTCGCTTGGTTTGGGGCTTGCAGAGCCTGAACTTCCAAACCATAGCTCTGACTTGGACTGCTCTAGTGAAATTGGGGCCCATGATGCTCCTGGGCCCAGTGACTTACCTATGGATTCTAGTGGGAGGGTGTTTAAGTTTGTTTATAAAAGAAAGGTAAGCCTGGGCCTTCACTATTTGAGTAGGCCTAAATTTAAGAAGCCCAATCGGTTTTCCTCTTTTTACCTGTTTGCTTCTCCTGGACCTATTGTCGATCTTGAACATTTTCTGTTTCCTGCTTTTAAACCTTCGGCTTCTTTTACTTTGCCAATGGCACAGGATTGCCTCAATTTGAGCTCCTCTTTGAAGAAGAGGCCTTATTGTCTAATTGAGGATTCTGATAAGCTTGTCCAAACATCTAAACGCCCTCGTTTAGGAAGTTCGGCCTATGCTGATTATACATTGTCATCTGATTTGCTTGCTTTGGATCTAACTCTCATCTTTATTTCCTGTTTCAGCGCTGAGGGTTTAACCCCTAGGATAGGTTTGGTGGCGGACCTTAATTCGCCACCCGGGGATAAGTGAAGATAAGTTCTTGGAATTGTAGGGGCTTAGGAGATGCGGATGATCCTACAATTCCTTTTTTGCAGCGTTTTTTGCGTCAACATCATCCGTCAATTTTGTTTTTACAAGAGACCTTAGTAACTCTTGAATCTGCTGCAGTGAAGAATTCGTCGTTAGACTTACCTAATTTTTGTGGTGTCGACTCGGTGGGCCATAGTGGCGGCCTCATTTTGCGTTGGGATTCGACTGTAAATCTACAACCCTTGTATTTACAGCCTAATTATATTATATGTAATACTAGTTTTAGTACCCTACCTTGTACAAAGTTTGAACTTTTTCTAGTGTTTATATATGGTGTCCCAGCCTTTGAGGATCACTTTCCTCTTTGGAACGAGATTTCTGCCCTTCTTGTCGGGCTATCTCCTCTCGCAATCATTGGTGATTTCAACCAAGTTGAAATGTTTTCGGACAAACTTGGAGGATCACCAATCATTAGAGGGCAGAGTGAATTTACTTTTTGGCGTATTGCAAATTATCTTGTAGATATCCCGTTTACTGGGCCCCGTTTTACTTGGATGAACAATAGAGATGGAGCATCTCTTATTATGCAACGGCTCGATCGAGCGTATGCAAATGCAGATTATATATCTTTATTTCCAGACGCCCGCTTATTAAATTTGCCGATTATGATTTCAGACCATGCACCCATTCTATTAAACTTGTTTCCATGTTCTAAGTCACCAAGGCGTCACTACCGGTTAGATAACTGGTGTCTCTCTTTCCCAATAATTTCTCAGATAATTTCAGATGCTTGGTCCCTTTATTGTAGAGGCTCCCCAATGTTTCTTTTGTCCCGGAAATTATCTGCCATTCGGCGGGATGTTATGTCTTGGGCGATTAATCATCGTATTCAATATGGCATAAATTGGTCTCAGATTGAACAGGAATTAGATGATCTCGGCCTCCAAGTTACTGATGTTGAATCAGCAGCTCATTTCCAGCAAATCTGGAAAACAAAACTATGCACTCTCGCCTCTCAATTTTCTTACTGGTCACAGTGATCAAAGATGATACGCGAGATCTCTAACGGCCACCCATCTCGTTTTCTTTATTCACGAGTCAAATCCAGATCCTCTAAGCTGCGTTTAATTACAATCCGAGCCCTAAATGGAGACTGGAAATATTCTCCCGCGGAGGTTTCCCATGAAATTTATTCGTACTTCTTAGATCTTTTGGGCTATCCTCTAAATCATAAAGCCAGCTTTTCGGATCTGTTAGCGTCTTTAAGCTTTCCATCTCTCTCCAATCTGATAGCTCCTTTCTATGTGCTCCATTTGTTGAGAAAGAGGTTATTACTGCACTTCGAAGTATGGGTGGTTCAAAGTCCCCGGGCCCAGATGGCATAACCCCAATATTTTTCCAGCTCTTCTGGCCGCTGGTGGGTCCTCTGGTTTCTGTGGCTATCCTTAGATTTCTGAACTCAGACGTTCTTCTAAAAGAATGGAATAATACGCACATAGTTCTTATTCCTAAGGTTAATTCTCCGGAATTTGTTACTCAATTCCGTCTTATCAGTCTCTGTAACGTTGTCTACAGAATTGCCTCTAAATGCCTTGCAAATCGACTCAAAAGGGTTCTTCCAGTTATTATTTCAGACACTCAGCAGGCTTTCATTTCTGGAAGGCTTATGTCAGACAGCTCCATTGTTGCCCATGAGATTATTCACTACATAAACAAGGCAAAAAAGGAAACAACTGTTACGCAGCCCTCAAACTCGATATGCATTAAGCTTTTGACCGTGTTTCTTGGTCTTTCCTCATGTCGGTTATGCAGTGATAAGGTTAAAGTCGCGTCACCTTAATCAAAGTAAAACCTAATTCACTACTAACTAATATTCAGCGGTAAGTAAGGTATCGAATCCACAGGGAGGCGGTAGTATTCTAATCTGTTAAACTAGGTTTGTCTCTTAAGTAACAATTTTTGGGTTTTGATTGTGGTTTCTAAACTAATAGCAATTAATAAGAACAACTAAAGTAAACAATAACAACTAATAACAATAATAATAACAACTAATAATAAGCAATAACTAACTATAAGCAATAACAAACTAATAAGGTTGAAAACAATGAGATTAAAAGTCTAGGGTCTCAAGTTCACTAGGATTATTGTTCAGGGGTAAGGATGTAGTCAACTATCATGCAATAAAGCTATCTAAGGTCACAAGATCGGTCGATTCAATTATGCCCTTTAGATCTACGATTAACATGCGATCGCTATCATTAAACGAGTTCTATTCAATTATCGTAGCCTATCTTAGTCTTAACCTGGTTGTTTATGTGGATTTTGAATTGCCAATTGGGCAATTTGAGTGTCAATCATCTTGTTATGAGCTATCAGTTGTGAGATCTGAGCATCTTGCTTTTGTTGGATCATAAGACTCTGCTGCAACATGGCTTTCAGTTCCGCCATATCATTACTTGGAGGTGGTGGAGGTGGAGGTTGTTGGAAGTTTTGGCCACCTTGATTGGAACGGTTAAAGTTACCTTGAGAATTGCGATTCTGAGGAATCACATAAGATGAACCTTGTTGCTGAGGTGGTGGTGGGGTAGGATTAAGAACATTCTGACTTCGGTAGGAGAAATTGGGATGCTCTCTTGTCCTTTCATTGTAAAAGTTAGAGTACGGTGAACCTTGCTTAAAGGATTGAAAGGCAAGCACTTGATCAACCGTACTCATACATTCCACTGCATTATGCCCCATAGTACCACATCTTTCACAGGTTGGCTCTTGTTGAACCATGGCATGAACCGTTTGCTTATTTTCCAAGGACTTTGAAGTTTGTAACTCGGCAATTTTGGCAGTTAATGCCTCCAACTGAGCTACAATGGCATTATCCGTACCTCCTCTCCTCACATTACCCCTAGGATTCCCATACTCAGTAGTGTGAGTAGCCATCTCATCAATTAACTTCCAAGCATTGACATCAGTAGTGTTATTTTGGAATCTCCCATTAGCAGCAGAATCTAACAAATTCCTCTGATCATCATATAACCCATTATAAAATTGGTTGCATAAGAACCAAGTATCAAAACCATGATGTGGAACAGACTTGACAAGCTTTTTGAAGCGAACCCAGGCCTCATTAAAGTTCTCATTGGGACCTTGTTTGAAACTTGTGATTTGACTTCGAATGTCATTGGTTTTCTATGGCGGAAAATATCCTTTGTAGAATGCAAGAGCCAAAGAATTCCAATCGGTGATGCCAAGTGCAACCATATCTAACTCACTCAACCAATCTTCTGCCCTGTCTCGTAATCAAAAGGGAAACAACACCAACTTGATCTGATTTTGTGTCACCCCACCCGTTAAAGGAATAGAGCAGCAATAGTTAGTGAATTTCTCCATATGCTTAGCGGGGTCCTCAGTAGGGCTTCCTCCAAACATGTTTCGCTCCACCAAAGAGATATAAGATGGACGAATCTCAAAAGTACTATTACCCGTAGTAGGGAGTTGAAATCCCTTGGGAATAGATGCAACGGTAGGCTCCGAGTGGCTGGCTAGAGTAGGCATGGTTGTAGTGGGTGCAGAAATAGGTGTATCCTCTTCTAAGGATGGTTTTTCTGCGACGAATTCGGCGTAAACTGTTTCAAGCGTACTCAAGTCTTCCGCTTCTTGAATTTTCTTCCAAAAGTTTCGTCTAGACCGGAGAGTCTTCTCTGGTTTGGAATCGTAGGGCACGAGAACGGACCTAGAACACCTGGGCATAAACAAAAACTAAAGAAAAGGATGAGAACTGTCTCAAGGAACTTAGGTTCCCTGAGACGAAAAAGACAAACTAAGTAGAAACAAACAGAAAACTGTTGCCTCCCCGGCAACGGCGCCAAATTTGATAAGGGTTAAGTCGCGTCACCTTAATCAAAGTAAAACCTAATTCACTACTAACTAATAGTCAGCGGTAAGCAAGGTATCGAATCCACAGGGAGGCGGTAGTATTCTAATCTGTTAAACTAGGCTTGTCTCTAAAGTAACAATTTCTGGGTTTTGATTGTGGTTTCTAAACTAATAGCAATTAATAACAACAACTAAAGTAAACAATAACAACTAATAACAATAATAATAACAACTAATAATAAGCAAGAACTAACTATAAGCAATAACAAACTAATAAGGTTGAAAACAATGAGATTAAAAGTCTAGGGTCTCAGGTTCACTAGGATTATTGTTCAGGGGTAAGGATGAAGTCAACTATCATGCAATAAAGTTATCTAAGGTCACAAGATCGGTCGATTCAATTATGCCCTTTAGATCTACAATTTAACATGTGATCGCTATCATTAAATGAGTTCTATTCAATTATCGTAGCCTATCTTAGTCTTAACCCGGTCGGTGTCAATCCTAATTCGCGAGACTAGTTAATTAATCCTGGCCAGTAATCAAACAACTAGAATTAAAACGATAATCAAACGATAACCATGCAATTGCAATTCAATTAATTAATCTACCCCTTCTAACAATCCTAGATCCCCTTTCAACCCTAGAAAGGAATTTAGCTACTCATAATAATATAAATAACAACAATAATAATTAAAGTTAACATAATTAACAACAATGAAAGGATGAACAAAGAATAATTAAAAACAAGAAGGTAATTAAATAACGAAGAAAGTTTGAGAATACCGATTACAAGCTTGAACTAAAGACAATCGTCTTTGATGAATAAAATCCAGAGGAAAAGTAAACTAATTAGGGTTTCTGAATTAAAGCCTAAAAGTATTCAATAGCCTAAGAAAGCATAAGAAAGCATATCTAATTAAGAAAGACGAACTTTCTTTTTATAATACAAAAGATCTAATTAATTAGGTTTAAAGTTTAGGAAAACACGAAAATCCGCCGAAATATTGACTTGCTTGATCGAGCAAGAGGCTCCTGCTCAATCGAGCAAGACCTGACCACGACTCGGTCGAGCAATGTTGTTCTGCTCGATCGAGCAGACCTTCATTTAACTTGTTTCTTCGACTTTTCTTCATTTCTCCTCATTCTTCCTCGATTTCCGTGCATAACCTTCTACGATCCTACTCTGCCATGCTCCATATCTACTCAGAAAGCTCCAAATGCATCCAATCTGCATTAAAACATAACAAAAGCGGCAGAATCGATATTCTAGCTAAAATAGCATAGAATAAGCAAGGAAAGACGGTAAATCGAGTTAAATGCGTCTAAGGGAGGCATAAAATATGTATATAAATAATGATCATCATGCAGCGTTTTGGATTTCGTGAAAAAAAATTTAAACTTATATTGGAATGTATTTCAACGGTTCGTTATTCTGTTTTGATAAACGGTGAACCTTCTCAGATGTTTCACGCAACAAGTGACCTTCGTCAGGGTGATCCCCTTTCTCCGTATTTGTTTATCATGTGTATGGAAGTTCTGTCGAAGTAGCTTTATCAAGCCTCGCAGATGAATAATATACTTGGTCTTAAAATATCTAGGTATGCACCCCCAATTTCCCATCTTTTCTATGAATTTGCTGTAAGGCCACAACTTCGGGTTTTGAATACATTCGGCAGCTTCTCCGAACCTTTGAGGAAGCTTCAGGCCAAATGATCAATTTGGACAAATCTTATATTAAATTCAGCCCAAATACACCGGATGATTTCAGGGAACATCTGTTATCCCTATTAAAGATTAAGTGGGTTTCCAATTTTGGTAACTATCTGGGAGTACCGATTGATATTCCGCGAAATATATCTTCAATATTTAATCAATTAGTGGACAAAATCACAAAGCGAATTACCTCTTGGTCTACCCTTCATCTCAGCCATGCCAGTAAACTGTTAATTATTAAGACTATAATTTTTGCTTCCTTTTACCATCTGCTCTCAGTCATTCCATTACCCCTTAAAATCTGCCGCAAAATTGATTCTCTGACTACTGCTTTCTGGTGGAGCAATAATATCAAGAATAAGGCGATTCACTGGTCATCAAGAGAACTGCTGCAACTACCTAAATCTCAGGGTGGATTGAATATGAAGAATTCAGCTATTCTGAGTCATGCTTTTTTATTCAAAACTCATTACAGACTACTTACAAGACCATATGCGCTACTTCATTCAATTCTTCACCCTAAATATAAGAAAGACTTCCATGTGCCTAGCTCCAGATCAAAAGTATCGGGAGCTTCTTTTATCTGGAGAGGCATTTGTCGCGCAGCCGCAAATTTATCTCCGGGACTTGGTTGGAAGATAGGTAATGGTAGATCAGTTAATATTCTCTCTGATAAATGGATTAATGGAACTGTGCCGATCACCCGTCCAACTTGTTATTCTCAAAACCTTGCACTAACTGAAATATCTACCTATTCTGGGGTATGGAAACCAGCTGCCATTTTTAGATTTTTTTCAATCAGCCACTGCAAAATCCATTTTATGCCTGGAACCACCTTAGCCTTGTACGGATGATTTCCTTTATTGGAAATATACAGAAGATGGATCTTATTCAGTTCGTTCTGGTTACTCCTACTTGCTTCAGCATCTCACTTTGTTAAAACCCTTCATCCCAATTCCCTCTTTTTCTTGGAACATCGTCTGGAGCAAGTCTGTCTCCCCAAAATTTAGAATTTTCATCTGGCGTTTGGTAACAAACTCTCTTCCCATTTCGACCAGACTCGTAGCAAGAGGATTGCCAATTGATTCGAGTTGTGTTCTCTGTAATTTGTCATCTGAAACACTGGATCATCTGTTTAGATCTTGTTTTGTCACCTAACATGTGTGGTTATCATCTTCTCTGGGAATTAATTTAATGGCTAATCCAACAATTGGGTTACACACTTGGCTTGCTGATATGATCAGATATCTTCATCGGACTTCTAACACGGAATTTAATCCCTTTTTGTCTTTCTGCTGTGTACTTCAAGCCATCTGGAATAATAGGAATGCAAAGATTTTCAAGCAAAAGCCCATAAACCTCACATGCATCCTTGAGACAACACAAAATTTGGAAGCTATGCATTTATCAGCAACCTATAAAACCAGAGATTCTTTCACGTGTTTACCAACACTTTCGGCCATTACCGCTTCTACTAGCACTGTCTCAGGAGAGCAAAACTTTCATCGCATTGAGGTGACAAGTTTGAATTCTCCGAACAAATTTGCTCTTGTTGTTTTACCCTCCCCAACAAATGCTACCTCCTTCAATCACATTGTTCAAGCATCAAATTTTTTTGAAGCTTCCGCAAGAAGTCTCCACCATGTTATGACACAGGTAACCTATGATGCAGAGAAGCCACTGACTTTTGTCATCTCCTCAAGAAAGTTATTCTCAGTTCTGGCTAGCAATAAGCCAGTCTCCATCAGTCAGTTTCACACCCTGACTGAATCTCGCAGACTTCTTCACCAGCATCGAGCCTGGTCAATTAGTCTTGCTACCGGATAACTATTTACACTAAGTTTGCTTCATATGTTTGTAATGTAACTTTCTTCTTTTTAATACAAAAGTTTACCTTTGTCAAAAAGAAAAAAGACAATCACGGGCAAGTGTAGGGTATTGTTTTCCTTTAACTTGTTTAGCCCACAATTTAATAATGTCTTGTTGTGCTAGAATTTGAATGGACAAGTTCACCAATTTAATCCCAATGGCCCATCACCTGTTAATCCAAAATATATACAATTTAAGTCATTTACGAATTAAATAATATTTGTGCCGTAAAATAACGGAACTGGGAAATACATTACAAGTACCTCAAGTAATGTGATAAACGACCGTAACATATATAAATAAGGGGTATAAATATGATTAAATATCGTCTTATCACACGGTCGATGAATCGATAAAAATGCATGTCATATTATGGCGATTTGGCAATCCATGCAAACATATTAAATAGAATGCAAGCAAATAAATTTCCTAGTATGACCTTCCTAAAATAGAAAATCGTATAATCTATTTAAAAATTCGGAAACCAACTCCTTTGGTCCCTTGAACTTCATAAGCACGCCTTCCAAGGACACCGTCTCTATCGGAACGCCTTTCTGAATGGCACCGTCTTTAGGAAACTCCGGTATTACAAATAATTACAAAATATATAATAAAATTACAAGACTTTCCTATTATACATTTGTAAAATAAAATATTACAATAAAAGTGATGCGAGATCACATTAAAATTACAATCGAATCAATATTCCTTTACATTACGAGCATTACCAATCAAAACTAAGCCCATACTAAGATAAAATTACATAATTCAAAATTACATAAATTCAAAATGATATTCATTCATTAAAAATGCAGTATCATAATATGTATAGGACATGCTCATTTTAAGTGTCAAATCGCCTTATTTAAGATTTATATCGTATATAACCCGGTTTTATGGAAGTGCGTGATAATAACATTTTAAAATCACCAAACAATACTTAAATCACATTTAAGTCCAATTTAACTATCCTAACTCTCTTAGAACTCAAAAATTAGTTATTACTCATTTTTTGAAAATAATTCAACTTGTTGTTTTAAAATTGCTCATATTTAGACTTTAAACTCATATCTTAATAAAATAAATCCAAATTTAATTACAATAATTTTAAAATTTGAATTTTACATTTTTGAACATTCTGGAACATTTTTATGACACTCATAATGTCAAAAATCAAGGTTAAAAATTTCGAATTATTTTGAAGAAAAACGGTTGCGCTTTATCGGTTTTATCAAATAAAATACATAAAGCATGTGAAAATTAATCTACTTAAATTTTAAAATTTATAACTATAAAGTGGGACAATAATGCAACCAAAATTATTTTAGCTATTTTTGCGAAAATAGTCACTATTTATGCCATTAAAAATTCTAAATCATGCTAGACAAATCTTATTTGTCTCAAAGTTTACACACAATGAGTAAAACATGCTTGTGATAACATACTAAAATTTCATGGTCAGATGCAAAGTGAAACTATTTTTAACCATCTAACCTCCATTTATTCCATTTTTATCATATAAAAATCGTAAATCATGAGAAATAAATCCAATCCACACGAAATTTTACATACAGTAAGTAAAATAAACATGTGAAATTGTGTAAATATTTCAAGGTCAGAAGATAAGTCTAACTATTTTTAGTATTTTAGACCATGTTTATCGGTTGTTCCTTCAACCCTACTTAAACCTAGTTCATCCATTAAAATACTAATATATATTTCTAAACCTTCTTACAAGACCTATTTTCTGATTTTGTTATTTTATCAAGCCCTACTTAGACCTAGTTCCTGATCTTTTTAACATCATTTATTTTTATTATATCCTTATATTATAATTTTATTTTGATTTGATAATAGTTATAAATGTATTTACGATTAATGAATAAATTGAGATTTCAAGATAAAATATACGGAAAATAAACACGATTTTATTAGATAAGATATATACATCAAATGTGGTCTCTAATTAAAGAGAATAAATAGTTATTAACATTAGTATACTTTTTTATTATTTTTTACTTTGTAAAATCTTCTTTATATAAAAGAAGAAACATTTTAAGAAATCTTCTTGGTTCCTAATTTTCAGGGTGAAAATGTGACTTTTTTAATTACAAATCTATTATTCTCCCACTCATCCTCTTATTTAATTCCAAATTTATACAAAACCATACATTATACATTTGTGTTGCATAAATTATACTAATACCATATCTTCATTCTATTAAAGTAGAAACGTTTAACCAGCCCACATTGCGCCACGTCATCATGTCAGTTTTTTTTTTTTTTCATTTTCCTCTGATTTGTGTATCAGTTTGGTTTATAAGATTAAAATAATTTCTCAGGGATCCAACACATGCAACTTTATAACAATCCTAAAAATAAATTAAAATTTTACATTAACACTCCATAATAAATTACATTGATATACCAAATTATAAATTAAAACTTTACATTAATAATAAATATTTTCAAAAACGAAAAATAATTATTTACATTAATTAACATTAACATAAATCTCAAAGATGCACCTTTTTACATTAAGAAAAACAAGAACTCAAAAATAAAGGATTTCTACATTAAGAAAAGTAAAAAAATTAGTATATAATGCAAGTAAATAGTAAAATTGAATCATTAAATGCATAATCAAAATCTTAAAAATAAGAAATGAAAAATTTGTGCAGCGATAATAATCAAAATTAATGAAAAAAACTTTATAATATCATCAAACCTTAGAAACTGGATGAAGTGCTTAAACTTTAAATGATAACCAAAGAAAGTTGTTTCAATAAGAGTAAATTGAATAATACAACATGATTTGAAAGTTTAATGGACTGAGTGAGGTTGAGAAATAGTTTGTAGGTCAAAGAGAGAGGGGGGCGGCAATTACACAAACCTACACAAGGAGTTAAGCCGTTGAGAGCTTGAAATAATTAGATCTAGGGTAAAGTTAATGTTTTACTCTGATATATGTGCACCGTCTAAATTTTACTCGGATATATCTACAGTAAATCTTTCTTAAGACGAGTACTATTCGTCTTAAACTTAAGATGAATTAAATATTACCAAAATTTTGGTATTTCTTAGGCAAACAAGTGGGATGATTTAGTATATATATTCGATCCGTCTTAAGTTTAAAACGGCTAGTGCGTCTTAAATTAGAACTTATGAAGTTATGATATACTTATTATCTAGGGTAAATGTAATTTTATTTATGTGGCCACCAAATTAATTAGCTAATTGACCAAATTTATAAAGTGGAAGTTTATTAATTATTGCGTGAGACGGTTTTACACTTTAAGGTGATTTTATTGCGCAAAAAACAATTTATTAACTAGCAATGAATGTTTTTCTATGAAAATGGACTGTTTTACCAAGTAAGATCGTCTTACTCTATAAGTTGTGTTTATTGTGTGCCAATTTCGAATCAATTAACTTGAAGCGACGCTCTAATCAAAGTTGATATTGTTTGCATCTATTTTGCAATACAATAAGTCTTGCTTGTGACGGGGTGACCCGTAGCAAGCTTGCGACATGTCAAATCCCCCTCACAAAGAGCAAGTGGCAAGGCAAGTGGGGGGCTCCATTTGCACCCCACTTACCCCCACTTGCTCTTTGTGAGGGAAATTTGACCCGTCGCAAGCTTGCGACGGGTCGGTCCGTCACAAATGAGAATTTGTGTTTGTAATAAGACTAGAGAACAATGAGGGTAATTAACTATAAGTAAAATCATGTAAGATTCACATAAAAGTAGCAAGTTCACAAAGTGCCGAGAAAATAAAGTTACATAATATACCAACAACCACCTTAGATCTTTCTGTAGAATTATTAATATCGTGTACGAATTACAAATTTATAGAACAAATGAATTGTAGGGAGTACATTATACGTTATCTATATATAAACTTTAAATTTATATCAGTAAATTTTCACGAGTTAACTATGATTATTATTTACGAAATGGTTGAAACATACACTTTACGTCTCATTCATTTGTTTATCTTTTAAATCTCTATAAGGGGTATTTTAATGAAAAGAAAAACAAACAATTTATTGAGACGAAATAAAAGTCTATTATCTACATTTTATCCAATTAAAAAATTTAGATTTTAGATTATACTTTATTTTTAAACTTTATTAATATCAATTATGCAAATACAACCCGTGCATTTTTGCAAGGGCATAAAAATAGTAAGGGATAATTCCCATGGTACCCCTGTGGTTTGAACTTATTCACGTGGTACCCAGGTTTTTAAGAATGTGCTCATGGTACCCCTGAACTTTCAAATTTGTGCACCATCTACCCTTATGCCTTAACTCCGTCAAATATGCTAACGGCAATCAGTTTAATAAATTTCAAATTTTCAAATTTTTGGGGGGAAAGTTAGTTGGAGTAACTACTTTTTAAAGCTCTTACAACTAACTTTTACTTGCACCAAATACCCCTGAGGTTTGAGAATATGCAAAATATACCCCTGATACCTGACGACTACATACATCAAAGTATTATTTGTTGAACTAAGTTATTGCATTAAAGGGAGTTTGATGTTGTTCATTTCAGAGCATAAACTTGACAGTACTACTAGTCTAATTAAGAGCAGAAGCATTGACAACTGTACTACAAACACTTCATACTATAATGAAATCATCTAATTTAAAATCAAACTCAAAAGAGGTGCAATTAGATAACAAAAATTGTCCTAAATGCAAAAAAAAAAAATCAACATAAGATCATCTGAACCTATTGCAGCAAACCTTTCAAGATTGTATTATAAATGTGATGAATGTGAATGCTTCCAATGGTGCAAACAGGAAAATGAATATATCGATGCTTTTAATAGCGATGAAGCTCAACATGTTCATATTGTTATACGAGAGTTGAAGAAAACGTTGAAGGAACAAACAAATAGTATCTACGACATAAAAAAGAGAACCTGTAGATTTATCTTAGATGTTTCAATTTAGTTTGAAAACATTCGTAACAATGTATTTGTTTATAATCTATATTTAAACATTCTCATCCAAGAGTTTTGACCAACAACTTAGAAAAACGGATGTATAGCATGTTGCCTCTGACATTACTTAAACTTATTGCCCAAAACCTGAACATAAATGACTGATCTAAGCATGCCAATTTTTTGCCTTAAACTGATGTAATCGTTACAGGTATTAGGGGTATGCTGTGCATATTCTCAAACCTCAGGGGTATTTGGTGCAAATAAAAGTTAGTTGTTACAACTTCAAAAAGTAGTTACTCCAACTAACTTCCCCCCCCTCCCCAAATTTGAAAATTTGAAATTCATTAGCTGATTGCCGTTATCATATTTGACGGAGTTAAGGCTTAAGGGTAGATGGTGCACAAATTTGAAAGTTCAGGGGTACCATGAGCACATTCTTAAAAACCTGGGTACCACGTGAATAAGTTCAAACCAAAGGGGTACCATGGGAATTATCCCAAATAGTAAACATTAATCAATCAATAAAAAAACAACAAAAAAAACTCTAAATAATTCAATAATCTTCTAGATGAAGAGAAACCCCTGTAATTAATAAAAACAAAAAATATGCCACATATAAAATTGAACAAATAATACATATAGCATAAGATAGAAGAAAAATGGATAGTTAAAAGTACCAACTAAAAAAGTACCAAGTTTAAAGATTATTCACCGTCCTTAATATTTTGAAAAAATCACAATAAAATTTACATCGAATTATTTTAAAATGATAGATCTACTTTTAAAAAATGATAAGAACTTAAAATTTTCATAAAATAATAAAAGATACCATTAAAACATAACCAATTAGACCAATATAAAAAATACAAAAAATAATTATGACATACATAAAAGAGACCAGTAATTGTTTGTTTGGATTGGGTCATAGCTTATTTACTTTGACTCATAGAAAAACTTGTTAAGGCGCAAATAAATTAAGTTCTCCTGAGTTTAGTAAAGATAATACAATTATCACAAATTCTCACATTTTATAAACTTTTGACATATCAAATACTATACTTTTTGCATAGACAAAACAAAAAATAAAACGTCTAGATATTAGCATAATAAATGTCTATACAAATTATATAGTATTTGACTCATTTTATTTTAAGACATATATATTCGTCTTAAAATAGACTTATTGATAATTATAGGTGGGTGAGCGCCGTGAGCGTAACTTATACTACAGAACATTTTTTAATTAAGATCTCAATTTATAACATAATTTGCAACAGTGATTGATAACTTATAATCCCTCAGTTTACATATATTTCTTTTATTTACTTTATACACGATCTCCAAGGCGACACTTTGACCATCATTTTATCCGCTTATATATTATAATTACCGGTTGGAAATAAGTTATGGGAAAAAATTTTTATAACAAATGTAACTAAGTAATTTTTTTTATTATTAAATAATATAGTTTGTTGTGTATATATGTTTAAAAGTTTTAAAACGTTGACCTCCAAAAAGGTAATGTGAGTAACATGTGTAAAAAGAGGCAGTATTAATGTATGCCCAATCTACAATTGTAAACTACTTTTATTGTCACGGCAGTGAACATTTAATCACGCTCATTTGTATCCTCATGTGTTAACGATAATACACGACAAATTCACTGCATTTAATAGTACATAATATTATTTTTCAAGGTCCACCAAAATTTTTAAGTGAAGCAGCTCTCAATCCCGTACTAAGATTGGCAATGGATAATCCCGTACTAAGTTTTTAAGGTTCGACCATGATATTTAAGTGAAGCAGCTCTCAATCCCGTACTAAGACTGGTCAATGATTTAATTAGAACCTTAATTAAAGACTGAATAGTATGACAACTCGCTCAATAACTTTATTAAGAATATTAAATTTCATTATATATTTTAGTAGTATTTTAATGATCATAAATATACCATCTACTAATGTTTGTGCATTATCAATTTACCATATACTTCGTAACCTTTTTTTTAGTTATCTTTTTTCAAATTCATACATGTTCATTATGTTTTGATATATTTTGGATATAAGTGTATTATTTATAATTGCAATATTTTCAATAGGTACGCCATATACAAACTCCTAATCAAAAACTGAAATTACACGTATCATTGAAACTCTTAAGTATAATTTTTTTTTGTAAAACTCACATAATTATGTTAAATCATTTGAAATACTATAAAATGCAAACCCGTGCAATTTGCACGGGTTTAAAACTAGTAATATGTTTAACCACGACCCGTCCAATTTTATTTACAGGGGTTTAAAACTAGTTAAACTTAGCTTTACAAAATCAAATTACATAAATTAAGTTGACTAATAAAATGATGTCATGTTGCAATATAGATGGATCATGGATGTTCATGAAGCAAAGTGGCAGAATGCAAAATGCAAATCCTTGCAAGGTCCTTCACCCGTTCCATGTGTTCTAATTTGGAACGCTTGGAACGTTTTTACTCTACCATGTTCCTGAATTTTCATTTTATTTATTTTTTCTTTCAATTTACTTTTTGTCCTTATTCAAGACCTATCACTTGTTAGCCCTACCCATAAATATAGTCTTAAACACCATTTTACTCATAAAAATATAATAAAATCACTAAAAATTATATTTGAGCAATAAAAAATTTCCATAAATCATCAATATGACATAAAATCATATTAGGACCAGAATATATTACCATGCAAATGACTTTTTTACTTTATCTCATAAATCACAAATTCTTAGTTTTTATTTAAGTTATCATTGACTCGAAAAAACTATAAATCGATTATGCATGCAACAACCAAGGCTCTTTATACCGCTTGAAAGTTTCTTAAACCCATTATTAAACATTTCTAATAACAATATATAATTAGTTTATTCATTAAACTAGTGGACCTTATGCATGCACAACATAAAATAAGGAAGAAAGGAAAAATTGTTCCTTACATTGGATTTGATCGATTTGAGCACAATATTTGGGCACCTTCCAATTCTTGCTCTTGAACTTATAATATGAAGGATAAACTCCAAGTGGAAGCTCTCCTCTTAGATACACCCGAGACTACCCCTTTAATCTCTACTCAATACTTCACTAGTATTATATGGTAGTAGTCCTTGACAATATATCTAATAATTCATATTAGTACAATAGTAATATTATGAGAAAATATGAACTCAAGTTTATGAAAAACTTCACAAGTTTTCTTTAGAGAGATACGTTGAAATTATTGAGAGATAAGCATACAACAAGGATATGAGATCTAGTGAGTTATAATAAGAGATAAGCATACAACACTTCTCTTTTTTCTACCCACAAAACCGGCACACCCCTATAGGGAAGGGTGTTGCCTTTTCCTTTTTGTTCTTAACAAGAAAGTAGAGAAGTTTTTTAGGCTTTTAGGTTAATTATTTTGTCTAATCTTTATTAGATTAATAATCAAAATCCACTTTCCAGTTCTAACCCCGTAAAATCGGTTTACATATGTAAAAATGAGTCCATTTTAATTTTTATGATTGTGTCATTTGTCACATATGTGACATGTGACATGTAACATGGAATTTAGCTTATAAATGTGCATTTAACTAACTTAAATGCAATTTCATAACAAATAAATTAGACTTAACATTTTAAGTCATATTTTATAATCACATGTAAATAAAATGGGTCATCTCATATTTGGTTAATATAATCTAGAACTAATTGTAATTATAATCAACCAATTGTGTTTATCTCAAATGTTTCATAAACATTATGCATTCTTAGTAATATAACAATTAAATTACTAAAATGAATCTTATTTAATCATATTACAATTAGATATAATTCTCACTTTTAATTCAAACTTTGTTCAGTTTAAGGGATTAATTAATTTGTATCGCTATACAATTAATTAACTTACTTGATTAGAGAATCGTCCTTTAGGTGTGACCTTAAGGGGGCAACTGATCACCACCGTCATACGACAGTAACGTCAAACTTTAGTAAGCCAATCGTTATCGATTTATGTTGACCAGTTGAAAATCATCCCTTTGTATTCTTATTATTGAGATTTAATTAAGTGATCGCACTATTGTTGAGGACACTTACTCCAACACTCTTTACATGGTTCACCCTTGTAACACCCCGACCCAAACCCTGGGTCGGGAGCGCGCAGTCAGTCATGATACCTCGTCTGGCTCTGTACATGGTCCACAAATCAACATGAGTCCTTTCCAGAGCACTTTGTCTTCACTCATGCGCACCACAGGAACCTTTCCAGAAGGTCACCCATCCTAAGACTACTTAGAGAGTCACAGCCAAGCACGCTTAACTGTGGAATCCTTTGCATGGAAAACTAGAAAACAAAGTATACTTTATTGATATGAGTAGTATTTTCAATCCCTTTAAGCACAAGTCATTTCAGTCTATCAATAGATCTGTTCAGGGGCACCCACGCAAGGAGTATTATAATTTATGAGTTGATGGTTAAGATTGTGATAAAAGGTGTGTGATGGTGTTGAAGTCAATAAGAGTAACCAGATCCCCTTTGTGGCATCTTCTTACGCCGAGGGCCGCTTGGAGCCTTCTCTAATGTAATAGGTCCGCCACTAGAGGGGACATGCACATTCTATGGTACGGGGAGTGGCTTGGCCACATTTTATGCCTTGTGACTTGTAGCAAGTATCTGGGTGCCTTGTGATTCGTAGCAAGAACCCTTGATTGTGTTTGACAATGATGATTTGTGTAGATACCTTAGTTCTACACCTTCCGCCAACCACCCAGTGATGATTGGGCCGCATGTTTGGTATGCGAAACGGTTTATGACAGTTCATAAGTTTATCGTCAAGTGATAGCTCAAACACTCGTATCTACCCCTTGGTCGTCATCTACGTGCCGATATTGTCGTTTTGGCAGTCATTAGAGTTTATTTGGAGTCCGGGTCAAAAACTGCTTCATTTTCTATAAGCCATCTTTTAAAACCGAGTCTGAATGCTCGAGAATATAATGGATATTATTTTAATATTTCAAAACTTATCTTTTTTGGTAAAATATATCCGTATTTTATTTAAAAGGAATTTGAAATCAACCGCAATTTCATAAAGAAAACGTGGAAATCTTTCTTTCAAAGTAGGATACTTCTTGGGAAATAACGCAGCAGGTGCTGCGCATCTTCTAAGAGTCGCAATTCCTGCTGCGCCTCTTTCCCAGTTCGATTTTCCTGTTTCCGGAATATTTTCTAGATTTCTTTCCTAGTTTGAGTTATTCCAAAGCTCTTACTATTTTTTCCTATAAAAGGAGAGCTTCGTTCTCACTTTTAAGACACACGAGTGTCCTCCCTTCTCTTCTTTCTTTGCATTCTAGACCTTCCTCTAAGCATTTTGACATCTACGTGCTTGATCAATCGACCACGTAAGCTCAGATCCTTCTGGGTACCCGTCTCGTTTTGCATGACCAACCAATTTGACCACTACACATAATCACTTATTTAATCAATTTCGATCCTCTAACGAGGGCAATTTCTTTACATTCGGGTTGAGCTATCACTAAAACGCAACTTAGTTAATCTTGTTTCGTCAAAAATGTTAGTCTGAGGGTGTAATAATCCCATCTTTTGTATTTTATTTTGTACTTTTTTAATAGTCTTATTTAAATCACCTTTTTCATATTTAGATAGTTCGTTTTTTATTCCTAATAATCAAATATTAGCGTGTTTTTGTCATCTGTGGATCAAGATCGTGTCTTTAGAGGTTAAATCTGTTCATATCTAGTCTTTGAATTCGTCTTTGATATGATTTAGTGCAAATTAATCTATTAAATCATCTTTATTCGACTTATAGATCGATAATAAACCGTAAAATCATCAGTGAACACTAACTGATCGCGATTCAGGCTTCACGGCCATAACCCACCTCTAGAACAGACGCAGGGGTTGACGCGCCTCTTCCAGAGGACGCATCACCTGCTGCGCCTGTTCTGGGTTGGATTCTGTCTCTGATCTTCCTTTATCGTCTCGACGTAGCCTTAATTACTATTTAATCGACTATTAATTCTAGTATCGCTGCTAATTTGTTCGTTTAATTTTCTAATTCTTTTCCTTTTCTTTAAATCTTTCTTTTGGGCATATTTCCGATATAGATCCCGAGAACCGTTGTAATATTTGTAATTCTTTTGTAATTTTATTTAGTCCTTAATTATTGCAACGATTATTTGATTTAATTGTCTTCTCACATGTAATCAATCTTAAATCATATTCGACATAATTGATTGCTAAACCACATGTTCACCGACATAGTCTAAGCTCACATGCTAGGGTTAAAACGTGGATGTTGCATAGCATGCATATAACCGACAACATATCAAGTACAAAAGAGTTTCCCTAATCATTAGTAGAGGCCGCTTGAGGCGGGCGGGATTAGGTGTTCGATTAAAGAACTTCCTAATACGTACCCTCACCCCTTACTCCAGATCTCTGTGAACATCCGTGTTCATTGGCATCCACGGGAGTCATTCTAGACATAGAATGTTAAGGGTAACGAGTTCTTAGTGTTCATGTCATTGATTTATGTCTTGACATGGCATGAGATATTCGAACGGTTCCAACTTCCCACAAATGTTGGTGGCGACTCCACAAATGCGTATTTCTACGTTTGTCCTTTTTCAAGTCGTATTTTGGTAGAGATGTTGGATTATCACTAGACTTTGGTTCGAGTATTTAAATTTTGGGTTGTGGATTGTAAACTTTGAAACTTCACTCTTGGCTTGTAATAGTGACTTAGACTTAATCCTTCAATTATTTCATGATGGTAACTTTTGATGTCCGTCTTCGGGAAACCGAAGGTGTGACATCCTCATTTACCTTGACTGGATGAATGAGATGTTTTACAGTTACTCCATCATGGCGCCTAATCTTCTGGACAGGGCCCACTATATCCCTGATGATTCATAATTATATACATGTTTTTGTCTCCCCTAAGTCACTTTACTAACAGTTTTTAGTACCCAAATGAACAGTTAAATGTCATATTTGTTAGAATGTCGATACTGCGGCTTTTGGGTGTTTTAATGCAGATTAGATGCATTTGTGGAACAATTAGATGATAATGAACACCGCGGAGTCGATAGGCACGGAGATCGAGTTGAAAGAAGAAGGAACAAAGTGAGAAGAGGATTAACACATAGACACTCGATCGAGTATGCAGAATACTCGATCGAGTCGTGCTAAGAAGAAGCAAAGGCAAAACAGGAACACTCGTTCGAGTTTTCATGTACTCGATCGAGTCGCAACAGGAATACTCGATCGAGTATTTAGAGGAATTCGAGTTTTCCTAAAATTCATTATTATCGGATTATTGTGTAATATAAATAAAAAAACTCGTACCTTATTATTTCTTATGCTTTTAATTATTCAGAAAATCCTAGAAACCCCTAATACTATTATTAGTTATCGGATTGCTCCAATTTTAGGAAGATCTTCTAATCTTTCAATCTTGTAATCGGTAATAATTATTCTACATTGTTATTCAAGTTTTAATCTGATCTTTAGTTATTTCAATTACTTTGTTATTATTCTTTCTTATGCTTTTAATAATGTCTCACATGAATTTAATTGTTGTTAGAAGAGGTAGATTAATTGATTGAATTGCACTAACATGGTTATCGTTTGATTATTATCGTTTTAAATCTAGTTGTTTAATTACTGGACGAGATTAACTAACTAGTCTCGCGAATTAGGATTAACAACGACCGGGTTAAGACTAAGATAGGCTACGACAACTGAATAGAACTCGTTTAATGATAGCGATCACATGTTAAACTGTAGATCTAAAGGGCATAATTGAATCGACCGATCTTGTGACCTTAGATAACTTTATTGCATGATTAATTGATTATTCCCCTATCCCTGAATAATAATCCTAGTGAACCTGAGACCCTAAACTTTTAATATTATTGATTTCACCTTTTATTGTTATTATTTGCAATTAGTTTAGAAACACAAACCAAACCTGCAAGAATTTGTTACCTTCAGACGAACTTAGTTTTAGCAAATAGATTATTACCGCCTCCCCGTGGATTCGATACCTTACTTATCACTGACTAGTAGTTAGTATCGAGTTAGGATTTTTTTTAATTTAGAGAACGCGACTTTACCCTTATCAATCCCCTCATGTTTATTTGAGCCATCATTTATTGCTAAAATGAAGCTCAAATACCCTTAATATAATAAATTTAGTATACTTACTAAATTGAGTGCTATTACAGATAAATAATTCTTACTCATTTTTAAGCAAACTAATTAAACTGACTGATTTAAACTAGATGTTGCAATTATTTTCATTCGTATGACTAGACTAGATGTTGCAATTATTTTCATTCGTTGAATCTCATTCAACATCTTTTATATGCTCCAACTCTGATATATAATGTGATTTGGAAAAATACTTGTGTTTTTTGGAAGGACGTCCTCCTTACACTCAAAGGAGGAGGACCATCCTTCTCATTTTCATTTTGATCCTCCTCCTCTAAGTGTAATGAAGACGTCCTCCCGGAAGGCACAAGTATTTTTCTTGTGATTTGTTCCATCATACTCCATACTTCAATAATCCAAGGATGAGAAAGATTGAATTTATCTCGTTTTAGTATAGATGCGATCGTGGGCCCTACCGTATTAATAAGTATGCAGTAGATAAAAATTAAGACATACATGATAGATTGTAACCACGCATATTATCCTGGCCACAATGTTTACCTCAGTGGCTGGTTTTTATCCAACATAATCAAGCTAAGTTGCTCTCGTGATAGTTTGACCCAAAGATCCTTGAGTAATCAATCGTATTTTAAACGAGTGAGTCACTCCGAATAAAAAGACTTATGAAAAGGGATTTAGTTTTTAAGGTGTTGTATAGAAATGATACAAAACTTCAACTAGCTTCACTTTTGATACATACAGCATAATACACCTTTAAATTTTTGAAAATGCATTTTTTAAAATTAACTCAAGATGAACATTTTATGTGTCATCCAATTTGATATTAAATACATATATTGAAAACCATGGACAACTAATGACATAAATATATATATTTAAACAATTCATAATATTGTAATAATCAATTTATGAAATATAATTTAACTTTTAAATTGCAGTTATAAATTGAAAAGGGTAATTTTACTTCTCTCTTCAACTTCTCCTTTTTACTTCTCTTGTGGACATTGTATTGAGGGCAGAACTATTGGGTTTAGTTGCTAGCCTTGGAAAGGGTTAGACAACTTTGTACTGATTAGCTCATTCTACATATGTATTTAATTAATTTAGGAGGATCAATCAAAGATCTCTAATTAAATGAAGTAAGGACCTCATCAGAGCCAAACGATGGACAATTAAGCTAGAGCAACTTACAGGGAAGCTAATTAGGCTAGCGATTGGCTTGATACAAGGTTAGTTCAAGTACAAAATTGACCATCTTGGAGTATCCAGCAAGGGAGCTTCGCTCCATTCTTCATGAAGACGTTTTTGGAGTAGCTATTTCTGTTGTAATAACTAATTAGTATTTTCTTTTCGAGGTCGCCCTCTTATATACCTTTGTGAAAAAAATGTGCGTTACCATGTTACATTGTTACACGTTGATCAATTCTATTAACGAGCTATACATATCATTAGTAACCGTTTATTTTTGTAGGTAATTATTTTTAGATTGTAAAATATTCTCATAATAAACTTGTCGTGAAAATGTATGGAGATCACTCATGTGAGTCATGGGTGAACACCATAATATTTTACAACTAAGAGTTGGTCTCCCTTCAACTGACATGATAACATGTCGATCAAGTCGCATATGGATCAGGTCAATTTAGGCTTTAGTCAACCTGAGTCGGGTAGTTTTTGGTTGAGATCAACTTTGACCTCTAAGTATGTTGTAATCAAGCTATTTAGTTAACTATAATAGTTAGTATGCAACAATAAATATTAGTGTCGGATTGGAAAAATTGGGTCATTTTGAGATGCGGATCGAATCCAGTTCTCTGCTCAAATGCCGATCGTGTACGCCTGTACGGGTCGGATCATTCTATTAGGTCGGTTTTACCCGGACTAGTGACAACTATTGTTATATAGTTGGGCTGGGTTTTTAGAGGGGTTTTATTGTCTCTCATTCTCTAGTCTCTTTTTACTCTTCCACGCCAATCGAACACCATTTCATTCAGGTAACCTCCCTAATTTCTCAACTCTTTCTGCAATTTACGCACAATTCACGAATCTCACATGAAGTTTTCTCTCAGTAGCTGCTTATGTTACTCTTTCTGTGCTTGTTTTTTTTTTTTTGTCAAAACTTAGTACAAGAACCCTAATTAATTTGAAATCGATTATGTAATTGACAGTTTGTTAGATTAAGCTAAAAAGATGAGTACTGGAGGAGAGAAAGGGTTGGGCAACACCAAAACACCTGCTGATTTTCTTAAATCAATTCGAGGCCGTCCTGTTGTTGTTAAGCTTAATTCTGGTGTTGATTATAGAGGTAATTCCTTGCTGTTTCCCCCTTTTTGACATTCAATTATCTTTCTAGTTCATTTTTATCAGTAGCGGAATCAGGATTTAATGTTATGGTTGTGTTTGTAGTCTATTTTGATCGGTAGCCGAACCAGGATTTACTATTACTGGGGGCGAAATGATAATGTTAATTAGGTCAACTTGGAAAAAAATAAGAAAATTGTAACTAAAAAGTTTTGACAATTTTCATTTTTTGGGGGTGACTGCCACTGGTAGCCCCCTTAGTTATACCACTGATTTTAATATATTTGTGAGTTTCTCTGAAAATGTATTCACGCCGTTATAGGTGTTTTTGTGGATGTTTATAGGGTACCTTGTGCTCACCATATCCAAATCATATCTCAGTCGTTTTAAGAATTGAAATTGCTACTCTACATTAAGTTTAGGCCTTCATTGAGTAGGCTTGGTCACTTGGCGTTACACATTTGTGAATGTGAAGTTTTCGTAAGGTTTTGAAACACTCATCACTTGTTTCAGTTTAAGGATCCCATTTGCATTTTTTCCCTAGAACTTGGGCATCTACTACTACTTAAAAATCTTAATTTTTGGTCTGAAGATGAAGGGAGTTGTTATTTCCTACACAGATTTTACTAAATCATACGCATATGTGACTATTTTTTACCCCTCAACTCTACCTCCATCTACCACCACCAGCATCCCCAACCCCTTATCAACTGCCGCACCTTCACCGTCTATTAACGGCCATATTGTCACCCTCACCGTCGCCAGCGGTCACCCTATATAGCCGGCGACCAGACGCTTACTCCGGCAACCCTAACCACCCCAAACTAAAATACTGAAATTGCCGTAATGGAATACTGAAATTGCCTCAATGCTTTGTAATAGACAACTACATGAAGGGGAAAAATATGGCCTTTTCACTGTAAATAGTGTTCGAAAATGGACTAGAAATGCAAAGAAACAGCATATGGCTACCATTTTTAAGTTGTGCACAATATATACCAGAATAGCGTGTTATTATAGATCAAGGAAAACATTTGTACATCTTAGATATTACTAGAAACTTTTGGTCAGATTATTTTCGATGTAATTAAAAAGCAGTTTCTTTGTTTTTAACTTAAGACACCGTTGCCTCGGTTCATTTAGATTTGATTTTGGCTCCAGCCTCCGCTTGTCTGCACCACCACCAATCTTCCTACCCAATCACCACCGCCATAAAGCAACACAAATTAACCTTAAATTTAAGCAAAGTAACCCTAAAAATATCATAATTCAATTTGTATAACACAAATTCAAGCAAAAATATCAGCCAAATTAAATGTATTACTTGCGTAATATGTGAATTAAGATCCATTGTTGAGAATTTTAGAGTAACTCGGCTAGGTTTTGAGTGGGAGATAAAAGAGAGAATTGTTGTGTATGAAAATGGTAGTTTGGAAAATAATAATGGCAAAATGTGTATAATTTATTAAAACCGTGTATAGCAATTACTAAGATAAAATGTGTTTAGAGTAATATGAATTTGTAAGTGTAGTCCGGTTTCTTGTGATGAGTAGTTTACATTTGAATAGACTAATTAGAAGTAGTTTTCTCTTTGGAATGGCGTAAAACTATCTGGACGGAGGGATAGTTAGAATTTTAAATTACTTTTCTTTAACAATTGTGATTAACAACTGAAGAGAGACAAGGCGTTTGATGAAAGGAAGTCAAGGCGTAAAACTCTATGTTTTCTAGTTCCTTGCTTAGTTAGAGAGTTGGCAACTTGGCTTTCCCATAGAGACATCTAAAATACATGATATTTATCTTTGTTCTCGATTAACCTGGTTATGGTGTTTTCTATATGATTGACGTTTTCGATTTTGGAAAAGCGAGCTCTTTCAATTTAACACAAAAGTATTCTGAAAAATTGCAAAGCCTATATCACTATGTTTGGAGTGAAACTGCTCTTTTAAGAGTTGAGTGTACCCATTTCATAAGATTTACTCCCATATTTTGAGAGATATTGAAGATTTTACTCAGTGTCTCCAAATATGAGAAGTATAAAATACGGAGGGAATAGGAGACTATGAGAGTATCTCGTTATCCACTGGTACTATGCTCAAATTGGTACTGACTTGAGACCTCATGGAATATATTGGTCTCAAAAATCAGACTGAATTGAAATTTCAAGTGACCTTTATACCGAGTCTCAATTTGAAATTAGAAAATATGAAATTTCGAGGGTAAGATGTTTTTGGATTGGGTATCCTGAAAGAAAGCTGTTTCTTTTTGGACTCAAACCCAACTAGATGTTTGTAGGTTTCGGCAGCCTTCAGTTTGAAGTTGTGATCAAAATAGATGACCGTAGTAGTGGCACTTTGCCAATTTTTTAAACTTTGGTGAGCGTCATGGATAGAGACTGGAGAGCGCTTATATAGTTGTGGCAATAATTTGACATAACTTGTCAGTTTCCTCTATATTCCAGGGTTTTTAGTCAAGGGATTTGTCAAATGAAACTGCAGTACATGACGAAGTGTAAATATCTTGTAAAAGATGCTAAGGTGTTAAGCTTATTATGAAAACTGAATTTGCAAGGGTGAAATGTGAGATAATTTTTTTTTGGGGGGTATAGATTGTTTCTTTTTACTATTTTCGAAGACTTACAGCTCTGCTCTGTTGGACAAACAAAGCTCTACTCCTTATTGATCTGAGCACGTTGGCTAAATGATCTATTTACCTTAATATTTCTAATTTGACAAATCCATTCCTTTCTAGATATGAATATTTATAATATTGGCATAAGTCCAATCTACTCACTTCCCTTTTAGACAATCCCATCCATCCTAACCATTTCATTTTTGCAAAAAAAAAAAATTGACCAACTTATCCTTGCGAGAACCTCAGAGTTGCACAAAATGCCTTTTGCTTGGCTCGAAACGAGGGAACTTGGGTAAAGTTCTAGTGAGCTATTGAGTAGAAAGATTTGGGTCGAAACGTCAAATATTATTCACTAATCGCTAACCTTCCCATTTAGTCAATTTATACAATCTACTTAGCATCTTTGACTCTACCCCATCCCGTGACCATCTCTCATCCACTCAGTTTGTCACCAGATGCACCACCATTCAAACCCTCCACTTCTTGCTCCAGCCTGAACCTGTCACGACCAAGCCTTCAACCTACGGCGAAATCTTTACCAGGCCCGCAGCTCCCAAGCTCTTCCGCTTCAACTCGCAACTCGAAATTGATGCCAGCCGCACTCACGCAACCAAAGACACACCCTCCCCTTTGAAGCCACCCATGTCAACGGACTCATTTCTCTATGCCCTCCTTCAACTTCTCTCCTCTCTTCAAGTGTTTTTTCTTCTTCGATCTGTAATTTGAAGTTAGAGCTTTAGATCTACCCATGAATAAAGGCAGTTTTGCAAAGCTGACTATACCTTTGAAGTTTTCGGTGAATAAGCCAGTGGGAGCTGGTGGTGACGCTGATGGTAATGGCTAGCAATGTAGATCTCTGGCGGTGTTGGGCTAATTGCATTAGCAGTGGTGAGGGATTAACGAATTACCAAAAATATTAAGTTTCAATTATGTCCCTTCGCTTGAAAAATACGGAATACAATTTTTTTTAACATTTCTTTCTTAAAACTTTGCATTGAGGCATTGGTAGAAAGTAGAATGGATGGGATAGGAGAGTAGGATAGAGTATATAATGATCGGAGAGTGTCTGTGTTACTGAAGCAACATAACTTATGAACAATGCCATCCAGGTGTTCCATTGTTTGCTTTTGAAGAAGATATTTAAGTATTCCGTATACTTTAGCTGTTTTGTTTAAATCAAGTAGTTGTATTTGGATCTCCTTTTTCACAAGAAACGAGTTTGAGCTAGAGTTATGTACACATATCTGATTGAACAGGATCTTACTCATCTAAGGTCAATTGTCATTTTCATTTTAGCTATGGGTATAACATGTTAAACGGTAATTTTGATTTGTTGATGTTGGCAGGCATTTTAGCATGTCTTGATGGTTACATGAACATCGCCATGGAGCAAACAGAAGAGTACGTTAATGGACAGCTGAAAAACAAGTATGGTGACGCATTCATCCGCGGGAACAATGGTATTTACTGGAAACTGTTTCTTTCATGATTTACCCAAGTATACCCTTATAAAAACAGCAACTCTTACGAAGTACCCCTTAGTAACTTACTTCTATGGGTATTTCGTTGAATAATATTTTTACATAAGCTTTCTATTTCAAATGAATGTTGTGTTAATGACCGCTTTTTTCAAATGCAGTGCTTTATATCAGCACCACAAAAAGAACTCTTGCTGATGGAGCTTAGTTGATAAGACAAAAACTTGCGAGCATTTTGAAAATGTGCAACTGTTCTAACCTTTGAAGATGGTAAATGTTTAAGACTGCTTTGTATTACGAACACACTTGTGTGCTTCTGATTGATTATTGAGCTTGCTTGTTCGTCACTCGACAATTCTATGTTACTCTTAGTAGAGCTTGTCCCCCATTTTCTTTTTTTGTTTGTGTTGGAACCTTTGCAAATCCAGTTTTATCAGGTAATGGCCATTTGTAACCGGCATGCGCTTGTCGTAGATGCTACGTTGCATTGCAACCAAGTTACTGAGGTTATGAGACTTGAAGTAACTGATCATAGTTGCGATAAATTCCGGCCAAGACTAATTTTGATTTAAACAATTGTGTTCAGAAGTAAGTGAGGCTGGCAATATATCATACTCCCTTCATCTCGGTTAATTGTTCACCTTTGTTTTTCGGAATTACTTTTTCACATACGAACTTTACTCTTTCACATACAGTTTTTCATAAAGTTTCCATAGGTTACCCTTTTACTAAAACACAATCTCTTCTTCTTTTCCTAAACTTTATCAAATTCACTTTTTTTCCTAAATTTAATCAAATTGATTCTTATATAAACATCAAAACTAAAATCAAATTTAATACAATCTATAATAGTTGAACAATGGATTATAACTCTCCAATTAATGAAGTAATTTTATTTTTTTTGTAGCTACCTTGTCTTTACTATGCTTCTTTAGGTCATAACCAGTGTCTGTTGAACTTGTAATTGCTCTGGGGCTGTGTATTTCTCCGAGTATTTTGTTGGTTGGCTTTTGCGTATAATATGAATATGCCTATTGAACTATACTTTTTGGTGAAGAGCGGATGATGGATGTTCTTTGAATTGCTGATGTTACTGGTACTCTAAGGGCTTGAATTGGTTACCCTGTTGAATTGGTACTCTAAGGGCTTGATGTAACTGGTACTCCTGGTGGGCAGGAGTAGTCTCTGTGGAGGGAGGGGAGTGGTCGGAGCATTCAGGCGACGGAGGGGGGAGTTCGGGAAAGGTGGGCCGGCTCTAGGGTGGGCCGTCGGTGGAGGCAGTCAGGAGAGTGCAGGCGAGGGAGGGGGGATTGCGGGGTAGGGGGAGTTCGGGATAGGTGGGCCGTCGGTGGGTCGTACGGTGTTGGGGCGGGTCGCCGGCGTGGAGTAGGCAGTTGGCCGGCGGTGGGGTCGTTGGTCGGAGGTGAGGGAGTAAAAAAATTAATTGGGGTTGAATGAAAAATGACAAGGGTAATATTGTAAAAACCGTATGTGAAAGAGTAAAATTCGTATGTGAAAAAGCACGTCCCTTGTTTTTAGCACAAAGATCAAGAAAAGAGGATATCATTTATTTTATTGTTTGAGAGTAGATCATTTATAGTTGTATGTAGTGGATGATAAATGGACAATGATCTTATACAGATATTCATATAAAACCTTCGAGCCAAGTTCCTCTCCGTTTCCAAAAAAGAAATGGACCATCCATTTCTTTCCAACGGCCCGGATCGTATTTTGGGGGCATCTAAAGGCTCTAAGTTTTTGCATGAAAATAAATGGATAATGTATATAGAAGAAACACTATTATTGTATGATGCTTAGAGAAGAAATGGAGAGGATTTTATCCTGTTCAAGAGAACTGAGTGTGAGCACAAATCATAGAAAATACGGAGTAATAGAATACGGCTATTTCAAACGGTGAAACCGTTCATCATTTATTAAGTGTAACAATTAACTTTTGTCTAGATAATTCACTCACTTATTAACAACACATTTTAAATTACTATGATATTAATACTTGGGTTGCTCACGCGAATAATGCGATGGCGGGATAATTTAGGTTGTTTTAACACATTCATTTAGAGGAATGATAATGACAATATTTTTTTTGTTCATGTCATAATAATACAAGTTAAGTCTAATGACATGTTACTATTTACCGTCTCACAAAAATGAGTGGTATTAGTAATTTCATAGTGACAAGTAGTATAACTACCATGGCAAAGTTGTCATTTATTCTCTTTTTTTTTTACAACATCATAGAACAACCTATATTGCCTTACGGGCAACAATATGGGCTATTCTGTTACATCCAACATTATTTAAACTTAAGACTACATAATAGAACGAAACTAGATCAACAAATATTTGATGGAGCCAGGCAGAAGATTGATTGGTCTTAAACGATTAAACCAACATCATCAACACGGTAAACCTCCAAATACCGTCGATACATACAAGCCGATGAGAGACGATAACAAGGTGAACTTACGATCTTCCGTAAAGAACGTAGAAAGACAAAGTGACGAGCAAGACGACGATGTCTGCCATCGACGGAGAAAAATCTGGAGGAATTAAGCATGCTGCAAGTCAATCTATCATCCACCAAATTCCAAATAGAACGCATCACTTCAGACCTTTCTCGGATGAGACGATCATGTACCCCAAAGAGTGTTATCAACACCCAATCCACAACTTTTATTTGACTTAGATGATTCCTACAAAGATGATAATCAACCCAAAAGTTGCCACAAAGACTCCTATATAAGAAGATTATTATAAAGACAAACAAGACATTAAAATAAAAAGAGACAACATAAAATTTAAGAAAAGAAACCACTACCTTTAATCCAACCATCCCCACTGACGAGCCAATCAAAACACTGCTCTTAGACTCCCCACCCAAAAAACAATTAATCCCATAATAACAACAACAAACCTAAATAAAAGGCGGAATCCGACTAAACAACTTGATCCAACAAAAGACCCACACATAAGAGACACATACCGACTTCCATCATGATACCCCTGGAAACGAAAACAACGACCGGCCAAAAACCACTGACACACATGCATGCAACAAAAGTGGTAAGACAGACCGACACGGACCCATACATGACAAGGTAAAAGGAATCCGATAGGTGCGAGAAGCGGGCGAGGGAGTGGGGAACGCCGAATCGGACCCGGACCTGACCCATAAACAAGACCAGACACATCGGACATCAACAAGGTCTTACCACTTAATCGAGGGAGATGGGGGAGGGGGTGTGATACGAGTGCGGAAGCGAATTAAATAAAGAACGATGTTGTAGATAGGGTCGAACTCGTGTCTCGTTATATAGAGGGACAAGTTCAGTTTCACCAGGGATATTTGACTAAAAGTCCACCTAGACTTCAAGCCAATGGGATATTTGGGTCGAAGATCCGCCGAGACCTCGATCCAATGGGTGTTTAAAATAAAGACGCCGATCTCAATTTTAAACGAGACTTGAAAATACCATTCAAATCTTGGGTTGTGATCAACTCATGATCAAGTTTTTCAACTTTTATTCTCTATCTTAATCTTATGACTAGTTTTATTTTGTATCATACTCCCCTTCTTAAAAAAAAATCGACCCGATTCTTGGACCTATGACCTCCCGAATCAAATACCAATGATGTAGCAACCGAGTAGATAGTTAGATTAGAGAAGACATCGGGATACTCCTTTATTTCATCATCCTCCATGTATACTTCAAGCTTATCAAGCTTGCTTGCTTTGCAGCCATAGTAGTCCTTGTAATTTATAACCCTCTTGTGTCATCTCAACTCCTGTCTTCCACCCCACCACCCTCCTTGCACGATAATAACTTCAGAATTAACCTTAACTTCAATTGTTGCCTCATCATTATAATCATCATCAAAAATAGGAGGCAATGTCAGATCAAACTTATCATTCTCCACGTAAATGCTTTCAATTGAGAACACTTCCAACATGTCCTTTTTTCGGATGAATAGTACCTGACGTGAACAGTACTTTTTTTTTTTTACCTTAAGGATATACTAGAACCGTTCCTGATATGATTAATCAAAACCGATTAACCCTCGAACTACCTTGCTCGAGTTTAACCCTTGAATTCCAATCGCAATCAGAAACTCAACTATGAACTTGGCGTCACCTAGGACCGTCTAGATTTAAGAAAATCAAGAGCCGAAACTTTGATACCATATGATACGAGTGTGGAAGCGAATTAAATAAAGAACGATGTTGTAGATGAGGGTCGAAGTCGTGTCTCGTTATATGGAGGGACGAGTTCATCCACCTAGACTTCTAATATGTCTAGTTTTTATATGATTTTACTCCCTAATTTAGCTCGATTTTACATGATTATTATACTCTGTTTAGTATATTTGTGAGCTAATTACGTGTTCGAGGTGTATTGCTTGTGTTTGTTACATTTTGTAGGAATCTAAGCATTAATATGCTTTTTCCTAGCACATTAGCAAGCATCAAAGTTCACTAAGCTAAAATGGAAGCAAGATGGATCATGGAATGATACTATGAGAAATGACAAGCTCAAACATGAGGATTTGTAAAATGGTTTGGTGTACAAATGAGAAACCAAAATGAAGCCCAACTTAAGGAGTCCACAGCTCAACATAGGGATGTTCTTTGGATACTTATGAGATGCCAAATTATGCAATTAACCGGAGAATTAAGGAGCTTAAAGACGTATCATAGGATTCCTCAAGCATTTAATCGAGTCATTAAGCAAATGTACCCGGACAGTGAAAACCTCGATCGGGGTTCGCATTCCCCGATCGGGTTGGGGTGCTGTAAGTTGCATATGTTTCAAGTCCCTCTCCCTATATAAAGGAGAGGGACTTCGACACTTAGGGGCATCTTTCTCATCATCTTTTACACTATCTTTACACATCTTTCTCCCTTACATTTTCCTTAGCTTAAGCACACAAATTTCTCTTAGTTTCATATTTAGTTTCAATATTGTTAAAAATTTGGTTATTACTTTGTTCAAGCATTTGGTTACAATTCAATACAATCTTTCTTTTAATCTTTTGGTTCTAGTATTCTTGTTCAAAGTTCTGAATCCTTCTTGTTGCGGTAATTTCGATCCTTGTTCGTTTCATTATTGTATTTTCATTATTGTATTTTCATTATCGCTCTATTATCATTAGCATTGTTTGATTAGTTTAGCATTTGCATTTCACTAGTGTTAGTTATCATTTAGCACTTTTATAACTTTTGTTATTTCATTTAATCATGTTTAACACATTTACCGTTTTATACATCAACATTAGTTTTATTCTAAATATGAGTGAGTAGTTCCCTTTGTCTAGGGATTAGGGGAGTCATGCATGACTAATATGTAAAATGTTAAAAATAGGTTGATATAATTATCTAAATTGTTTCTTTCACATGTTTGTATCATCATGATTAATCTTTGTTTAGTGGCCATATTCATTGATTAAGTTTGTTAATTCATTCTAAAAGTCGAGAGGCACGGAATCGGATTAGACTAAGCATGTGTAGTAGGACGACCTAGTCATAACGAAAGTTCTCTAGGACCCGACCTAAGGTTGACACTAATATTGAGAGATGAGTGTCTTTAGCTTAAACAATTAATATTATTATTTATTCCTAGTTTAACATGAGTATAAAGTAATTGCATGGTAACCCAACTTCCCTATACTCTTTTAATCATACATTTTATAACATTTTAGCTAAATCACTAAATCAAATCAATCATTAAACCGACCTTGATAGTAGTTTATCCATAGCATTTCATAGCGATATTCCCCTCTCCTTGTTCCACCCCTCGTACTACATTAATTTGTGTCTAGGGAAATATATCTTTGATTAGGTGTGCGACCTAGCCTATCAACTTCAAGTCAATAGGATATTTGGGTCGAAGATAAAGACGCCGATCTTAATTTTAAACGAGAATTGAAAATATCATTCGAATCTTGGGTTGTGATCAACGCATAATCGAGTTTTTCAACTTTTATTCTCAATAATCTTAATCTTATGACTAGTTTTATTTTGTATCAGGGCGAGGGGGCGAGGCGAGGGGGAACATCTCCCTCGTTGCATGCAAGGATGGAGGCGATCAGTGAGACGAGAACAGGAAAGTATGATGATGGCAAGCCCAAACCTCGAACAAACCTCGAAACAGGAGGACCGATCAATGAAAACAAGACGGAATCGGAGAAACGCCAGATAAAGACCAAACAAAACAAAATCTGGGATAAAACTGATATTAATGGGGGTTGGAGAATAGTCGTCAGAGAAAGACCACAAGACTGCCTAATCTCCGGCGACCGAGCAGGAGAAGATATGAATCAATGGGGTGGACGGGAGGGAGGTGGTATCAGGGGATTATTATTTGGGGTTTTCTTTTTTTTTAGAGAGAGGGAAGAGTTTAAGAGAGAGGATTTTTCTAATATAATATTGATGAAACATACTACCTCCATTCAACTCCACATGGTAGGTTTCTATTTTTGACACTATTCACAAGTCGGAAGAATCTTTCAATTTCCGGCTAATGCATAAGAGAAAATATATTCATGTGGGATCTTGTTTGATTCGTCTTTAAGAGTATATTAAAAATATCTAACTTGTATAATTTTTGCAAATACGTAGCGAACTATATTTACGATACAAAACGCGCGTTGGCAAACGTGAAAAAAGATAAGTGTAGTGTGGAGTTGAATGGAGGGAGTACATATTATTTATTCTCGTTGTCCCATTCATTTGTTCATCTTTCCATTTTAGAGTCTCATGTACTCCGTATTTGTTTACTTTTTGATATTAAGAAGGTTTTGAGATAGGATCATCTCCATTTCTTTTCTCTCAATATACTTTCTAAGCATCATATAATAATAGTGTTTAAAAACAAAAGTCATCGGCTGGATACTCTACAATGCTACATAATGAATGTAATGATGAGAATGCATAGAAAGTGGGGATGTCACAGCAAGTCCCCCATCAAGTCGTGGCTAAGACGGACATTATATGTCTTAAGTTTAAGACGAGTCAAATACTATCATATATATGGAACTAATAAAGAGAATTTTTTGTTATTTTCTAGGTAATAAATGGGTGATTTGGTATGTATTTGATACGTCTTAAGCTTAACACGGATAATGCCCGTCTTAAATGAAAATTTGTGTTATTAATATTATTTTTGTTTGCAGTTCACTACTGTGTAGTAATGTAGTAGACGTGGCAACGGGTTAACAAGATCGGGTTCGGGTCGGGTCCGTTCTGGTCTCTCGCTGATTTCGGGTTAATTCGGGTCAGGTCTGGTCATTTCGGGTTTTGGGTCTATTTTTGGGTTTGTTGGTCGGGTCTGTTTCTGGTCAACCAGGTCGGGTTATTTTGGGTCGGGTCATTTCCAGGACAATGAATAAGAGAGAAAAAGTCATTTCAAGTCTTTTGGGTTCAAGTAGAGTTATGTTTTGTCATGTCATTTTCAGGTTGGGTGGTTTCTGATCGGGTCGGGTCAGTTACGGGTCGGGTCAAATCGGGTTTCGGGTCACATTTGGGTGTTGTTCGGGTCAATTTCGGATCTCGGATAACCCTTTGCAAGTCATGTCAATCGGGTCGGGTTGCGTTTACCAGGTCTATTCCGTAGTATTCAAATAGTCCTCTTTACAACGAACTATTTCTTTTTTTTGGCAACGGACTATTTGAATTGTCATTTAATGTTAACTTTGACAATACTTTCTTAAAATATAAGCGGAGTTACAAAGTGAATTATTTTTTAAAAAAAATAATTATATCAAATAAAAGATTACTGAGTTCAGTTGGTTTTACAAGTATTTATTAAAATGAGTCTACTCATAATCATGTTTTAGTTTTGAAAAAAAAGTCACCATATCACATGGCGACTATTGTAGAGTCACCATAGGAGATGCCAACTTCTGAGTAACAAAATAGTGATTTAACTTTAATTATTGGTTTGGTATTCATCATCACAAATTCTTATTTAAGATAGACTATATGCTAATATTTGTCTTAGGATTAAAATCGGTTAAGTATAATAAGAAGAGACAAAAGGAGGATACTTTGGGGCTAACAAAAAGTTAGTCCTATATAGCTAATTCTGCCTTCCTAAGAAAGACTTAGCAATTGATAATAGCAATAACAACAATAACAGTTGGTAGAAGGTAGATATGAACTCAAAGGTCAAGGCTTCGAATCTTGCTGCAGCCATGAATTTTGTTAAAGTAAAGCCAAATTTGGCAAGGAAGTTTTGAGACCGCAAGGTGGAAATGAGTAAATGACTAGATGAGACGAGCGTTACCACTACACCAAGTACATTGCACTAACATATACGGATTACGGAGTATATGAACTTGATAAGATTACTCTTTAAATATGTTTTTCCCTTATAGTCGCCGCGCAAAAACAGCAAATTAACCAACCCCCTAGCTTGTCAAACCACGATCGTACATGGACCCCAAAACGATAAATATCTTCATTGCCAACCAGTTTGACAATTATTTCTCTTCAGCATTCTTTACATAAAAAAAACCTCGTACAAAGTCGAAAACATCAGGTAAATTCGTCAAAACAACTACAGTATATTCATTGTACCTTTTGTGAGAAGGTGTAACACTAATATTGTGAATCAACAACTGTCAATATCACATGAGAACAATGTAAAAAATAAAAGGAGTACGATGTAAAACATTGCAATAGATCCTTACTAGACGAGCCATCGATAACTGATCTACAATACTTCTTGATAACCGCCTAACATGTGAGTTATTTGCTTGTACTCAGAATCTTCACATTGAGGGCTCATCGACTCTATTCCAAAGTTACTTAATATGGTGACCTGTTCGTCAACAATAACCACACTGCAAAACAAAACCGAGTTAGGATGACAATAATCCATCAAGCAATTCAAATGAATTCAGGAACAACATTTCCCCATTGCCTCAATGGCTCTCGCAAATTGTACGGTAAGGGGGGAGTCGGATGTGTGTCGTCTTACCATTGTATTAGCAACACAACAAGACTGTTTCCGGATGACTCAAAATGAACATTGCTCAAAAGCTGTACTGAAGGATTGCTACTTCACAAGAGAAAGAAGCGCAATCACTTTAGTGAGTCATTTTGACTCATTCCACCCTAATCCATAACCGCAGAGTAATGAGTCTTTGGCTCCATTGGATATATGGAAATGGAATTCAGTAGCATATAACCTATTTTTAGTGGAATGTGAAAACAAACCATAAACATATCCAGAAGCTATACTCAAATTAGCTACAAAAACCGTGTTTTAAAATAACTTTGTTTCACTTTTATTTCCCTCGTTTCCTTTTGGTTGTCCAAATTAATTGTCTTGTCCTCTTTCCCATAGTACCTTCAATCGCGACAGAATTTCACATCCAAAATCACTCTTGCAAACAACTCCATGTGAACAGTCTCTAGGTCAAGGGATATCATTATTTCGAAAGAAACCCTTGACAATGACCCCTAAGCAGATCGAATTGTATCCATAATGCCTTCCCATCAGACGCTCTGACCTTTGAAGAAAGGGACATATTTGATATTAAGTATTGAAGGACGCCACTAGACCAAATAAAGCCTTCCTTATACAGCCTTCATGCAGACAGATTCAGCGAGTATAGAGGTAAGACCAATGAGAAAGAAACAGCTTTCAAAACACTTGCCAGAATTGTTATATATTAGAATCTGCTCAAAGTATCACACAATTGTAAGTGTCACAGTGGTTAATGGTTGAGTCTCCTTCTCGGGAGAATTGGGTTCGATCCCCAGTCATCACATTTTTTTGGATAAAATTTCTTTACCTTTGTGGAGGATTGGATGTTTAATTAATTTAAGAAAATATATGAGGTTAGGAGGATTTGAACCCATGCCAATTATGTGGAAACTCAACTTTAAACCACTTTAACACCACACAATCATGTTTTTTTCACAACTAAAATTTAAAATATAAAAAATTTGAATTTGAATTAGAGATTAACGCAAAAAAATCCCACCACTTATTAAACAAATGATTTTATGTTAAATCATTTGTTTTCGAATGTGTACGCTAGTATAAATATAATCGTTTTGGTTTAGTAGCGTTATGTCACGGATTGCGACTCACCAATCCCGTAAACGATTCTTTGTTCGGATAATATCGCATGATAGGCTAATTTGGTGGAGCATTCTAGAAGATTCAAGGCTTTTCTAGGGGTTTCCGGAATTGTCTAGAGTTTACTAGAAGTTTCTAGAACACGATAGAGTTTTCTAGAATATTTTAGAGGTGTCCGGAATATTCTAGAATAGTGTGAAAGTGTCTAGATGTTTCTACATATTTATTGTATGTATTAGGATATGAAAATATATGAAGATTGTTCTAGAATAGGTTCTAGAATGTTCTAGAGCGGTGTAGCATGTATTTATGTAGAACTTTCTAGAAGGTTTAGAAGTAGGATTTGAGGTCTATAAATAGACCAAAGCATGTACATTTTTATTGAAGTGTTAAAGAGTTTCTTTCAAGCTTTAGTGAAAAAGTCTTGAGAGTTCTCTTCCTTCCAACCCCAATCCCGAAACACTTAGTCATCTAAAGTGAGTGTGAGGGATAACCAAATGGTATGCATATCAGGCATCGATCTTTGGATCGTGGGTGCATACAAACGAGAGGCTCAAGATCCAGTCAACTTGGGAAGCCTGACCCGCCAACGACGGGACTGTTGACGGGTGACGCACGGGGCGCGGCTTGCTTGCGGGTGTCAAGAGAAGTCGGCCCGTGACAGTTAGCTATGTATTTTTTATACAATATATACACTAATTTCTAGCTCCGTCATTTAGGGTTTTAAATACGGACCACGTAGATTGTGCCCCCCTTAGACAAAAATCCTGCGTCCGCCACTGGTTGTATGGCATCCCCACTTCCCACAAATAATGATTAAACCAAGACGCCTATATATATAACCACCAACCTATGCAGCTGCAATCCAACACTTCCAATCTCACTAAGCATATGACCCTACAAAGGCATCTACTGTTGTAGCATTTGAACCTTACACAAAACTACACTTTGCAGACTTAACTACACCCGAGAATCCAAACTAGGTACTTAAACAGAAATACAGATAAGGAGCAGTAGTTTTAGGAGAGCGGTGCACAAAGGTAATGAGGTTCCATGCTCATGCGGCATAAGGGACAATCTCCGCATGAGGCAAGCTGTTTTGCGCACACAAAAAAACGTATTTCTAAAAATAACTTGTTGAGTAACGATAACAATTTTTTATTTTGTAAGGGTTCATATGTAAAGAAATATAAGACGATTAATATGGGGCAAAGGGACCGCATAATAGAAGAAATAGGAAAAAAAATGGAAAGCGCAGCTAACATGCAGAGGGCACACCTAAGGTGCCTCTGTCTAGTGCCTTGCTCTCCAAACACTTTTTTGAACTAAGCCCCAAGCAAAGTCAAAGGGACTTTTAGCTTCCGTAAGAGGGTAAGTGGACAACAAAAACATTGACATTTGCAGCAAAGAATGCTACAACTGAAAAAGGTGTCTCTTTTAAATCCAATACGTTTAACTTATTCAGTCTCATACTTAGATTCAGCATTATTAGATCGGAGCCATTACAGAAGGATATGTAGATTTTTCCCAAATTGTATACAAAACTGCTGAAAGAGAAATGACGAAGTTGTGTCTTTAGGAGTTTGTGGATTAGCAGATTCAGCCTCTACACTTGGTATATCTACACACCCACATAAGACATAAGCAGACAATTTAGGAACATACCCTTCAGAAGTCTCTAAGCAGATTCAGCAGCAGCGGCAACAGCAGGAGCAGGGGTATGGCTCACAACCAGTGGAGGACGTAAAGCTCGATGCTTTGCATCATTCTCCTTCCGAGCGTTGTACATTTCTTCAGTCTCCACGACAACCAATCTTTTAACCTGCATTAATAAATAAAGTTATAAAGTCTGGCGAAACAAAAAACTTGATCAACGCCAAGCAATCAACAGTAGTGTGATGTCACCTGCTGTATCATTCCTCTAACTGTGGGTGTATTCCACCTCATGACAGTCCTGTTACTCTTGCGAAGCCTCAATGCTTCCAATGTTCGCCTATGAAGTTTTCTGGTTCCTGGCATACCCCTGACCAATGTAATATACAGGTTGGGGCTCCATGCTACCGGAATTTGTGCCTTGAACGCCTTGAAAGCACTCATCTTCTATAATAAGGCGCGTCCACCAAATTAATATTTTCTCATCCTCATTAACCAAAACAGATTATGCTCGCTAAGGTATCATGCGAAATTTGTAAAAAGCAGTTACTAATTGATACTTTATTTGTTGACCATTATTTATATCATCAGTATCATTACAAATTATCTAAATTAAAATTTCTTACTACCAACATTGTAATATCACAATCTATCTAAAATTGATATTTCAGTTTGAATAATTTTAATTATGACTTAATAAAACAAGTTTGAGAAGCTTTATTAGTTTACTTCACACATTATACATCCACCTATAATCAACAGGCTACCATTGAAAAGAAATACTCCAACTTTAATTTTAACATTAAAATAAACATTTACAATTATACAAAGCCAAATTAAACTTTAATTGAAAATTAAAGAACTGCAAAAAGAAGAACGAAAATGAAAAGAAAACAAACCACAAGAATGAGAGAGATAATCTTACCTTGATTGAAAGACGATTTGTATTGGGTTGTTCGGAAATTAGGGTTGAGTTTAGGGATTGGGGTCTGGTTGTTGTATAGGGGTTGGAGGAGGGATAGGAGGGAGACTAGAGTCACCAAATACGGAGTGTTCAAAAAGGGGTCATGTAGGTCTAGACCGAATACATAATTGGTCTGGTTTTAGGATCCAAAAAAATATGGTGATCGGTATTCGGTCCGGTACAGTCCATTTCAAAAAAAAAACAATTTTTCATTTAAAAAATCGCAAATTTTTCTTTCAGACGGACCATTTTTATCTGAAAAAAAAAGCCAGGGTTATGTTGCCACATTTTTGTAAAATTTAACCACAACTTATGACAACTTATTTTTGATAGCGGTCACGTCTAGCTGTAAAATGGTTACAAAATCTCGTCTTATTGCTACAGACCAAAATGGTTTGTCTGAAGTAAGACCAATTGTTAAAAAATAGAATTGGTCCGGCCCAAATCCCGGAAAAAACAGACCTTAAGGATTCCGCTCCAGTACGGTCCGGGTCCCCTTTTAATCGGTCTGGGCTCTGATATTGGGATAAATAATTATCCGATCTGCAGGTACATCCGGTCTGTCTGGTCCGATTCAGTGAACATCCTTAATATTGTATAATTGAGATTCCGGAGGTGTGTTTAATTAGTTTTGACATTTTGTTATCACAAATTAGGGTGTAACTAGTTAAAACTAGGGTTGAGCAAAACCGGTTTAGCAAACCGGCTCAGTTACCCGGATTTAAAAAACCAACATTTTGGAAACCGGAACCGAACCAGTTTTATTCGGTTGACCGGTTTTTTTGCATTTTTCAAACAGGATCTAAAAACCGGTTTTCAGACCTGATTCAGAGGAGTCTTTTTTCTTCAATTTTAAAAAACTACTGAAACTCATCAAATCTTCTTAACTCTAACATACCCAGGCCTCTTTAATTTGTATACAAAAAAAATACTTACCCATGCTAGTCTTCATAAATAATTAAAATTCCTAAAACATTCAATTAAATTAATTATTAATTATTTTACAATTCAACCAAAAAATCCTTCCCTTCTGATCATGGAGGAGAATATAAATAATAATAATAGTGATTATCACCACCAATTTCCTTTTTATAATAATAATATCCACCATAACTTTTACAATCACCAAAACTATCATCATCCTTATCCTAGCTCAGAGTTTCACCCTCATAACCCTTCTCATGCCTCTGCATGGCGTTATCCAAGATCAGGTCCAGTGGTCAATATCGATCCTGAAACCATGGGAAGGTCTAGGGAGTTTTGGGGAAAGTGTATTCTGGGTTTTCTTATTGATTATCGTCTTTTTAAGGCTATAAAAATTAACAAAATCATTAGGGATAAATGGTCTACAAGGGGACGAGTTAAGGCTTATAATCATGGGGATATCTATGTTCTCCATTGTCAAAATGACACTGATAGATAGGATCTCCTGAAAAAGACATACGCTACTTTATTTGGAGCAATCATGGTTTTTAATCGATGGCTACCTGGGTCCATTCCAAGAACTATTCGTTTCCCTTATGCTGCTTTTTGGGTGCGTGTATGTGGCCTTCCCTTTGAATATTTGACAATGCATATGGCCAGCATTGCCAGGTAATCTTCTCAGTCATGATTTCATTATTGATGAATTTGAAGATATTCCTAATAATGACTTTCTTCGCCTCAAAGTTTGTATTAAACTTAATGAACCATTAATGCCTCGTTTTTTCTTAGCTTTGGACGAGGATCATTTATTGTGGGTTCAATTTAAATATGAGGATCTGTTTAAGTACTATATTAGATGTGGAAAAATTGGGCATAAAGCCTGTTGGGCCTATTTTATAGTTTTGATAATGACATGTGTCTACTTGATAATGTGTTTTACTTAATATATCATATGCGTGTAATTGTGTGTTTTAGTCTTATCATAGCTAACAACAATTACAAGAAAGAAGATCAAAGTTATAAGGATTTCAAGCATAACTTTGAAGCATTCTGTGAGACAAAGTTATAACAACTTCAGGAATAACTTTGGAAGTTTACATGGAAGTTATATCTACTTGGTTATAACTTTAAAGAAAAACGTTTCAAGCAAGATCTACCTCAAATAACACAAGACTCAAGATGGAGGGTCTTTGTGATCAAGATGAAGAGATGATCCGTATACTGAAGATCTTTGTGAAGATTAGATAGTATAGGTCGTCATTCGGTAACTATTCCATTCAAGTGATTTTAAGTTCAAAGTTATAGCTTTAGCCTATAACTTTGGATGATAAATGTTGATGCATGATTTTGGAAATAAAATATTTTAAATGTTTTCAAAAGTGAAAGAGTATTTTTATATTTATCAAAAGTTTTATTAGAGAATATATTTATGACTAGGGGTGAACACCGGTCCAAAACCGGACCGGACCGGACCGGACCGGTTGGACTCGCGGACCGGATACTCTCTTTTTCCAAGACCGGAGACCGGACCGGCTAAGAGGAGACCCGGACCGGACCGGACCGGAACCCTTAAGGTCCGGTTTTTTCCGGGTTTGGACCGGACCGGTTATACGTTAAAAGGGAAAATTTAATTTTTTTTTAAGTGTGGACCGGACCGGACCGGACCGGAGACCGGTCACCATATTTTTTGGGACCCGAAGACCGGACCGGTATGTAACCGGTCTGGACCGGACCGGACCGGCCGGTCCGGATCGGTCCGGTTTGCCGGTCTGGACCACTTTTTGTTCACCCCTATTTATGACATTCTATTGGTTAGTAATACAACTTATGAGTTTTCATGCTACCTAGGGTTTCTAATATATTCTATCTCAATTTGTTGTTAACCTAATAAGCACACCTAGGATTTGAGCCACCTAGGGTTTCGTGTAAACCTAGGATTGTGCCTCCAAAGGTTGCGTGCTCCTAGGGTTTCGTGTAGATAGGAATTTTGGCCTCCTTAGGTTGTTTTCCTTGTTTACCTTAATCTAGGATTCTACTATATTTTTACAACAATATTTTGAGATATTAAAGATAAATATATTTCTAAAAGATAAAGCAAACAATATTTTGAGATAAAGATATTTCTAAAAGATAAAGTAAATATTATTTTAAGATATTAAAGATAAATATTTTTCTTAAATATTAAGCTAGGGTTTTAGATCTCCTATGCTTCTATTATAAATACTCCTTCCCATCTCAAGTATGAGACACACGAAATACACGACACACATACATACATTGAGAGAATTTTCCAAAATTGTTTTAAAGCAAACCTTGAGCAAAATATTTATTATTTTTAGTGTTTGTTTTTCAAAAGAGTCGTGCATCAATCTTTGTCAATCGCTCGCATGAAATACGTTATTGGATAATAGTACATCACATAATCTTACAATTCTTTAACGAGAATCTGTGTGAGTTATATTGTACTTTCTTATTAACGTAAGATAGTATAGAGTATTTAGCGATACTTACCTTGAGTTATAATCATAGTTGATTATACGAGTGGGTTGATAATTTTTGTAATCCATAGAAAGGTACTAAGAATTATTAATCGAGAATAGTGGACGTAGGTTTCAACGTGTGAAACTGAACCACTTCAAAAATCTGTGTGCCTTTCTCTACTCTCTTTATTTTTCGTTATTTCGTTACTTACGCTTACTTTGATTAATTAATTAGTTGATTTTAATCTATAAGATCAAATAATTAATTACATATCATATAAATCGAAAAAGTGAGGCTAGTTTTTAATACTCAATTCATCCCTCCCCCCTCTTTCGTATTCGATCAATAGACTCTACAAAGTCGTCTGCTGTAGAGAGAGTATCATGACTATTGTCTCAAGTGTTAATGGGATGCTTGATAGATCCTCAGATAGAGGGTTTGCTGTCTTTCAAACTCATAGTAATCATACAATGTTCAACATGGACCTCCGAGCTACTCCTTCTACTACCAGGTTTGTGTCCTCAAGGGTCAGATTTGTTGAAAGGCTTACTCAGGACCTTCCTCCTGATGAAGAAGAGGAGAGGGTCATTGATTTTGACCTTGGGACAACTCCTGGGGGAAGGGTTTACCCAGGAATGCGTTTCACTGTCACTGCTCAACCCTTTGCTGGACCAGTCATATTCCAGGTGGGTAAAAATGGAGGATTTAATCATGCTGCAAATGAAGCCAATCACAACATGAGGAATGAGTTTTTCTATCCTGAAGGTGGGGGTATCAATAGTAGTATTGATAATAATGGTAATTAGGGGTGTTCAAAACCGGTTCGGTTAACCGAACCGGCTTAATTGACCGGTTAACCGGTCAATCGGTTTTCCAAATTGTTGAACCGTAACCGAACCGATTTAAACCGGTTTTTTTCGGTTCGGTTCACCGGGTGAACGGTTCGGTTTGACCGGTTCACCAAAACCGAATTCTCAATTAATTTTTTCGTTTGTCGTAGTGAAAGGCGCTTTCTTGGAGACACAACTTTGGCCAAATGACGTCTTACAAATTCAAGAATGACAAGACATATTGCTTTGTCTTCTTCAAGAAAAAAAAAAGTGTCTGAATTGTTAGAAAAATTGAGTCAAACCAAATTTTGAGACTAGATTTTTTTGTTAATCCATTATAGCTTTGACGTTACAGAGCACTTAAACTATGCATCTTCCGATGAAAGGGACACTAAATCAATTGATTTCAATCGGTGATAATATCAAATGCAACAAAACTAAACCAAAACATTCAAAAACCAACCTTAAATCGATTGAATACATTGAAAATATAAACAAATACATCAAAAAGTTGTAGATTAAGGGACTTGCAAATAGATCCGGAAAAATTATACCCCGGAAATTAAATGCTTTGGGGAATAATTTAAATGATTTAGGGATATGTTATAGAGATTGTGATGATGAGATTATATCATGAAAATATTAATGAAATACTAATGTGGTGATACCGAGATAGAGAAAGAGACACTGAGAGACTGAGAGTTTAGCTAGTGAATTAGGTTTTAGGTTAAAAGTTTTTGGAGAGGTGTGTGTATATGACAGTTTAAGTTTTGGGCTATTCGGGCTTTTAAAAATTTGGGCTAGTCTTTATTCTTAATTTAGTTAATCGGTTTGGTTTCGGTTAACCGCGGTTTTAAAAATCCGAACCGTAACCGAACCGTTTTAAACCGGTTTTTACCGGTTCGGTTCACCGAATTGATAAACTATTTCGGTTCGGTTTTTTGAACCTAAAAAAATGTACGGTTTCGGTTTTTTCGGTTCGGTTTTTACGGTTCGGTTAATCATGAACACCCCTAATGGTAATGTAACTGTAACAACCCGAAAAGTACCCTATTTTTCTAGTGAAAATATTTTACGAATATTTTTCAGCCTGTTTAAGTTTTAAAGTGGAATTTATTGTTTCCAGTTGAATTTTGAAATTCCGAGTTCGTATTTGGAATTTCTGCGAGATTCCAAGGGAATCCCGTTTTTAAGTCAACTTTGACTTTCGTTGACTTTTTCCGACTCGCCTTGTAATTTTGAAGACCGAAATTTTATTTAAAAAAATAATATTTTTAATTTATTTTTATTAAGATTTATTTGGATTTATGATAATTTAATATAATTATTTTGAATTTATTCGGAATTAAAGAATAAGGTTTTACGGTTTTAAACCCGACGTCATTTAACTATTCCCGAGTCATCTAAATCCCGAAACAAACCCGAAACTCGACTTTGGCATGAGTCACACGCCCATGTCACCTTTTTCCACTCACTTTAGATATTTTAAATTAATATGATTAAACTAATAATAATATCTAAGATATTTATAACTTTATCGATCCGTTAACGAAAATTACGCAAATCGCTCAAAAACAGATCCGACTACTACCTATTTCTCACGGCTCTTTCCCCTCTCTTAGAGCTAGATATTTTCCTTTCTTTTCATTACAATAACATAATATCTAGATATTTGAGTTTAATTAACTTAATATCTAATTATATTTAATCAATTACCGTAATATAATTATTAAACCCGAGTCAATTCCGTAACAACAATTTCAAAACCCGACTCATTAATTCTTCTATAACTACACGGCCCAACCACCCAACATTACTCACTAACTACTTTTCATTTTACAATAAATCAACTTAAGATCAAATCAATACTTTCTTTAATCGTTCTTCATCGTTCTTCATCGTTCTTCGTCGTTCTTGAGCAAAATCGTCATAAAACCTTCATTTCTTATTCAAATCCGTCCTAACTTATATTTCTAGAATCTCCTCTTCGCTCTCCATCTTCAAGTACGGTTTATTTTCAATTCCGACAAAATCGTTTTCAACACTTTAATTATGGAAAATAAAGTTTTAATTCTAATAATGTTATTCTTGTCATTTCTTATAGGGGAAGATTTTGAAGACGAGTTTGGTGACTCGTATATATTAGAAGAAGATTAGTAGACGGGTTTTTCTTTAGTTCTTATTTTGGGTGCTAATTGATTTTTGCTAGCTAAGGTAACGATTCCGAGTTACTCGACGAATTAATGTTACATACCTTTGTTTTCTTTTGTTTATGTTCATGTTATAGTTATTTATGATTTTTAACTAGTAACATGATAAGTTGTTATATTATTATGTTGGATGAATTTTTGGCATGTTAAGTGTTCTTGACATATTTGATGATTTGTTCATAATCATGATTTTTGTATGCATGATGGATGAATTGGTTGTTTAATATGGATGTTGTTAATTAAAACATGTTAGAAATAATTTAGAGTTGATGTTGGTGGTGGCCGTAGGGGGCTGTTTTGGTGGCTGGAAAACCGGGCCAAACCAGGCCGGTTCAGGCCGGTTCAGACCCGGTCCAGCCCGGTCTGGTTGGTCCGTGTTTTGGTCTTTGGATTTTTGTCGATACTTGATTGTTTTGTTGTTGTTTTGACGGGTTTTAAATATGTTAAGCATGCAGGAAATATTAAGAAACGGTTTTTAGAAAAGATGACCAAAACCGGTCCAAAATGAACCGTGGGTCCCCTTGGACTTGTGACGGTTTTAGAGTATTGTTATTTTATCGTGTGTTGTAATATTTAGCAAGTGGGAAAATTTTAATAAGTAAATTATTTAATTAAAAGCTTTTCATTATATTATTATTTCTCACATGTTAGAAATTATAATACGAGATTTTAGTTTAATTTGATATCATGTAAGTCAAGCGGGTTTTCGTATGAATTAATAATTCACATGTTAGAAATTGAATGAATAGCATGAAATGAATGTGATTATTCTTATGTTCAAGCCTCGTGGCTAAGACTCTGTTTCTAGCCGGTTTGACCAAACGGGTTTGGTCAAACTAAGATCTAGTCAGCCCCGGTTTGACTGATGACCCGTCGCGGGACTCGGGTCGGGGATTTGTCTTCAGGTAAGGTTTTATTTAATGAATGAATGAATGAGCCTTAGTAGATATGAGGCGATATGATATTTGAATATGATTTATATGCAATTAGTCACATGATAGGAAGTTTTTCCCGTGACTGTTTAATTATATGGTTGGTGTCGTGTTGACTAAGTACCCATAGAGAATTATGAGTATATGGCGTCTTGACCATTCTAATTCTAAATGAGTATCTTGGACCATGACATTGATAGGCCCTTCACTATCTTTAACGAGCATATGGAGTTTACCGCTTGATAGCTTTTGTGTCCCGGCTTGGTGGGTTTATATCCAAGTCGGGGCATGGCTGCCATTGCTTCCACTTTGGGGAATGGAGTCAGCTTAAGTACTAGCCAACCCTTTGGTGGATCTCCTTAGGGGTACTCATGTGATGAGTCTTGGGTGCGATGGTTTTTCGCATTTCTCTGGGTCTGCGCAGTCTAGGTTTAGGGTAGAGTTGTATCTTGGACATGTTATTAGGGTAACCTCTGAGCTAAGATATGTGCTTTGGATCTGGGCCATGTTAAAGGTAACCGCTGAGCCTAGAGTGTGCTTTTTATTTTGGCCATGTTATTAGGGTAACCGCTGAGCCTAAATATATAAGTATATCCTACCTCGTGGTATAGACTCGAGTTACAGAAGTCTTCTATTGACTGTGCTAAGAACTTATGCCTGTTTGTAGACGTATTGGTCTTTCATGTTTGATGATTCTATGAATCTTAGAAGGTGAGATGCAAGCCGGCTAAGGTTGATAGAGTTTGGATTACCGGTTGTTAACTGATTCACATGATAGCTTGCATGAGTAGCTTAGCCTTCATATGATAGGTTATATGTTAGTTATTTGTTTCATAACATGATAAGCATATCATATATGTTAAAGTTTTGTATCTGCCATATACATTTCTTTTATGTTATTCATGTTTTATTAAACTTGACATTTCGTGGCTGGGAGGACTCGGATTTACTCCCCACTGACTGTGGCTTCCGTGTTTATATTTAATGCGGTTGGCAGGTTTGTGATGCATACTTGGGTACATTGACGAGCTAGCGAGCGAAGTATTTACCTTGGACCTATATTTGGTTCTTAGATTGTATATTATTATACACTCTTTTATTTCCGTATTTATACGGGAGATATGTCTCCCGTTTTGGATAATTCTTATGTCTAATATTATTTTCCTTTTGTTATGAACCTTTTTATTTATGACACCTTTGTTATGATGAATATATTTAATAGTAGGTTCCGGTTTTAAAATTTACCGATTTTCACTAAAGTGAACCTATTACAAACGTATTCTCATCTCTTATTTATTTAAATTACTTGTTTATCTTTCCGCAAATTTGAGGGTGTCACAGTAACTATAAATGACAATGTACTGTATTACTCAAATAATTTACAGCCTAACCTTTAGTATGTCGGGCAAGGAGGTTCCAATCAGGGTTCTGACCCTAATGATTTGAGAAACTCTTCTCATCCTAATCCTAATCATGGAGGTTTTCGTTTTGATGAAAATTATAGTTTGAATCTACCTGCTATGACTATAAATGCTACAGTTGATCAGACTATGCATGAAAATTCTCCTGAGGTGTTCTTGACTGCCTCTGAAGATTCTCTCCATGAGGAGATGGAAGCTGATTTGGGATTTGACATCCCTCAAGGTGATCCTTACTTTGATTATGGTGATATTAGAAGATGTAACATTCTATTTGACAGGGACCTGAGCATTCAAGAAGGAATCCTTAACATAATTGAAAGTGATATTGATTGGGCTAGAATGGAAGATGATAACAGGGGGTACAACCAAAATTTTGATCCTCCTCCACAAGGCTTTCCTACCATTTATCATTACCCAAATAACATCTTCCATATGAATTCTAATAGCTTCAGGGAGAATCAGGCTTCTCATGGTGATTCTGAGATCAATAATTGTGTGATTAATATTGAGGATTCTTCAAGCTCTTCATTCTCTTCTCCAAATCATTATGATCCTAAATCCAACTCTTCTTCTAGTCTTCAAACATGGACTGGTGAATTCCCTCTTATGGGGGAATCGCATATTCAACATGAGGTGAATACTCTGCCTGAGCTAAATCTGGGAAGTTCATCTGGTGCTCCACTATCTGCTCCTGTCACATCCCATGTTCTAGTGTCTTCTGTTGTTGATTCACTTATTAATCAAGATGTTGCTGCTATACCTGCTCATATTCAATGTGCACCCTTGTCAATCATTCAAAAAGATCTGGAACTCCAAATTGGATCCTCTTATTCAATGGGGATGCTTAACTCAAGCAAAGAAAATCAAAATGTTTCAGACCCACCTTCTGAATTGGCAGGCCTAGAGGAGAAAGGTGACCCAGAAAAACTAAGGGCCAATTCTGAGGGTGTGAGGGGATTAGCTGACTGGCAATTATGCTATGTTGAACAATTGGAGTATGGTAAAATTGCAAGATCTATTAGGAAAAGGAAAAGCAGTAGTGTTCCAGGATACTCTCACATTCTTGAAAACTCAATCATCTCAGTGGGTCATGCAAAGTCCTTCCTTACTCATCTCGCAAAAAAGTGATGCACTGCTGAGGGTGTTCTTGCTAAGTCTGAGGCTATCAAAAGGGATGGTTCAAGCCTTGCATGTACCCCTGCATTTCAAATGTCTGTTAATGAAGACCCTTTCCCAGGTGGTTTTCGTATTTCTGTTGGTGATTTGGATGGTTCAGGCTCAAGTTCCAATGATAACTCTGATGGTCTTGGGGGATTTGCGGAGGTTGGCCCATCTCAACCTCCTCTTTCTCCATGATTGGATTGGCTTGGAATTGTAGGGGTTTAAATGATACTCTCTCCCCTATAATTTCTAAGTTAAGAGCGTTGATATGTAGCAAGTACTATGATTTTGTTTTTCTGGTTGAAACTAAGTGTTGTGCAAGTAACATTAGTCCAATGTTTAGGGGTCTCGGGTTCACCTCTTCTGTTGGGTGTGATGCCAATGGATCCTCTGGAGGTCTTTGGGTTGGGTGGCGTGATGAGGCAAAGTTTCGGTGCATTGTAAAAACGAATAATTTCATTGTAATGTTGAATGAAAAATGCAATGGCTTAATTTGGTACTTGATCTTGTTCTATGGTTCTCCAAATTCCTCCATGAGGGGAGCCATACTTTCTGAACTTGGAAATCTACTATATACATTAGAGGGTCCCTATATCATCTTGGGTGACTTCAACCAAGTTGAGTTTAATAGTGACAAACTTAGTGCGAACAATCGTCCCATAAATGGTGCACACTCCTTTAACTTATGGAAACTTGATAATGAGTTAATTGACACCCCATTTAAGGGTCCTAGATACACATGGTGTAATAACCGAAAAGGAGTAAAGCGTGTCTACGAAAGACTTGATAAGGCTCTTGGTTCCAAAGACTCGCTTTCTCACTTCCCTAATACGGGTGTAAAACATTTCCCCATTCAAATATCTGATCATGCTCCAATAGAATTAGACTTCAATATGGTAGGCATCAAAGGAAAAAGGCCTTATAAGCTTGAAACATGGAATTTAGAAAACACGGAATGTTTAGAACATATCGAACATGAATGGTCTACAAAATTTCTCGGATCACCCGCTTTCAAACTAATGAGAAAATTATCTCTTATTAGGTCCAAACTTAAAGAATGGTCCTTAGATAAAAAATCTTCATGGAAAAGGAAATGGGATGACTTCGATGATAAACTGTCAAATGCCATGGAAGTGGCGATTGAGGCGGGGAACGAGGAGCCCTATAATCTCATAAATGAAGAGCTTAAGGTTTTCTTAAGTGTTGCGGCTATTTTTTGGAAACAAAGAGCTAAGCTGAAATGGTCAGTCGAAGAAGATACCTGCACTAAGTTCTTTTTCAACTGGGTTAAGAGTCGAGCGGGACAAAATTCGATTTGTGGCATAAAACGGAATGATGGATCCTGGACCTTTGATCTAAAGGAGGTAGAACTTTTATTTCAGATCTACTTTATTTCTAATTATAATCCAATCAATGAGAGCTCTTCCACAATATCCGAGAGGACTGACGATTTTTCGCCGAGCTTTCTCTCAAATATTGAAAATAAGATCAAAAGCGATGACTGGGATTTTTTAAATAAACCTTTTAACGGCTCTGGATGTAAGACGCGTTGTCTTTCAAATGGGAGCACTTAAATCTCCGGGTCCTGATGGTATTCCTGGCATCTTTTACCAAAAATGTTGGCATGGGCTGAAAGAGGATGTTACTAATGCGGTCCTCTCTTTATTAAATTCGGGAGAAATCCTTAAAGAAATGAATCGTACTTTCATCACCCTTATTCCGAAATGCGACAATCCGGAATCGGTTGAAGACTTCAGGCCTATCAACCTATGTAATGTGATAATGCAGATTATTACAAAATGCATTGCAAATAGACTCAATAGAGTTATGGGCTATATTATAGGTGAATTTCAAAATGCTTTTATTCCGGGAAGACAGATAAGTGATAACATTCTCCTAGCTCATGAAATTATTAAGAAGATCAACTCAAAAAAGAAAGGTAGAGGTGGACAATGTGCTCTCAAAATTGATTTAAATAAAGCCTTTAATAGGGTTCAATGGCCTTTCCTTCTCAAATGTCTTTCAGCTTTTGGCTTTCCACCAAAGTTGACTAAGCTTATTATGAATTGTGTCTCAACGGTGTCGTATGAAGTTCTTATCAATGGAGTTCCCCAACAACAATTTCGCCCGTCTTGTGGTCTTAGACAAGGTGATCCGCTTTCACCTTTTCTCTTCATTTTATGCATGGAGTAATTATCTGCCAATCTTGTAAAGGCGCATGAAAATGGTTCGATTAAAGGTATTAAAGTGGGAAGATTTGCACCATCTATTAATCACCTCCTTTTCGCAGATGATGCAATTTTCTTTATCCGCAATGGTAAAAATGGTCTTGCCAATGTCAATTGTGTCCTGAACAATTTTTGTAAGGCTTCTGGTGAAATGGTAAACAAAAAGAAATGTGGTATGATTTTCAGTCCTAACACAACTCTACGTGATATATCTACGGGATTGAGATTATTCGGCATCCGCAACAATGGAGGCATTGGAAAATACTTAGGAATTTCCACGGATTTTGAGCACTCCAAACGCAATATTTTTGATGGCCTGACTGAGAATATAAGAAAGAGAATCTCTTCTTGGAATGGTCTTTTTCTTTCTCCAGCTGGTAGACTGACGTTGGTCTCCTCAATCCTGTCCACCCTCTCAAATTTCTTCATATCGGTTTTCAAAATACCGGTAAGTGTGTCAAAGAGAATTAATTCTCTTCTCTCACATTTTTGGTGGGCAGGGATAAGATCCTCAAAACCTATCCACTGGTGCAGCTCTAATTCATTAAGCTTCCCCAAGAGTCGTGGCGGGCTTGTTTTAGGAATATTGGTTCTTTCAATCAAGCACTCCTTGCTAAACAGGCTTGGAAATTAGCTAAAAATGATCAGAATTCTCTTTTTGTCAGGGTTTTCAAGGATAAAATCCTAAAAAGTAACCTCCACATAAACCTTCAGTCCATCAAATCTTAGGCGAACATATCTTGGGCCTGTAAGGGATTAAGAAAGGGTATGGAACTTATTTTACAAAATATGGGATGGAAAATAGGACTTGATTCTACTGCTTCGATTTGGAACACTAAATGGGTAAATGAAGTGGAGCCCCAGCCTGGGGAACTCATTTCTCCACCACCGGGCTTTTCCCTGCCAAATCTTATGGTCCGCGATCTTATCTATCAATCGAGCGGATGGAATGAACAGCTTCTTTCTGATTTTCTGGATGAGGATTGGAAAAGGAGAATTCTAGCTATACCGATCTCTGATAATCGAATTAGGGACGTACCATATTGGACCCTTACGAGATCTGGAATCTACTCTGTTAAAAGTGGTTATGGTATTGCTCTTGAATGTCTCCAGGAGAAGATTAGTACTAATAAAGACAGATCTCGTATTGGGATTAAGGAAAAATCCTTCTGTAAAAAACAGCTCTGGAACCTTCCTATCCCTCATACTTGGAAAATTTTTATTTGGAAAATCATAACAAATACCTTACCCGTGGGTTATGAATTTCATAAAAGGAAAATTGAATCGGCCTCCCACTGTCACTTTTGTAGCGGAGTTACCTCTATAGAAACCCTAGAACACCTCTTCAGAGATTGTCAATTTGTTCAAAAAATATGGAGGTCATCCATTCTAGGGATACGAACTGAAAATGATTCTCACATTACCTTCAGAACCTGGATTATCAACTGGCTTTCCTATTTCTCTCGGGTAAAAAATTCTGAAGGGCAAGTTATTTCCTTTATTGCAATCATAAGAGGTATCTGGCTCTCCAGAAACGAAAGCCTATTTAGAGGATCAGATCCTTCTCCAGTCTCTATCTTACTCAGATCCAGCGATAGCTCCGCCTCGGCAGCTGCATCTTTCGTCTCTGCTACATCTTCTTCACGGGTAGTTAATCATATGCAGGATGGGTTAAAAAAATGATAAGAGACTCCTACCATATGCCTTATGTGGGGCTTGGATCCTCTTGTTGTGTTATTCGTATCAAGGTTGACGCGAGCTGGAAGGCTAACCTGCGCGCTGCAATGGGGCGGGTCGCCTATGATAATAACAATATCTTCTATAAGGATCAAAAAAACTTGTGGGCGGAAGGACCCTTACAAGCGGAAGCAGCTGGTATAAAGAAAGTCATCATCTGGTCTTGTGCTCATTATTTTCTTCATGCTCACGTCCTCACGGACTGCCTTCAACTTCTTCTTCAAATATATAATTATGAGGAAGGCCATCACGAAGTTCAAGGGATCCTAGACGATATCCGTCAATTAGGCTTATCATTTCATTGCTCAAGTTTCAGCTACATTCCCCGCTCCCTAAATAAAGTTGCTCATGACCTTGGTAAAAAGGCTATGCTTATGTAAACTTTCCTTTACTGTTGCCAAAAAAAAAAAAACTTCAAGAGAGCAAAAATTCCTTACTTTATGTAATCTGATTAAAACTAGAGTTAGATATCTTGTTTTAAGGAAGCAGGAGAGTGAGAGGCGAAGAAGTCTAAAGAAATTAGGTTTTTTTTTTTCTTCGAGAGAATGAGGGTAATTCCGCAGTATATTTTTCTTCAAAAATTTAATCAGGTTTTGTATACTAAGGAGCCAAATCCGAACCGCTTTTCCTCTTAAAAGTTCGGTTCAGATACCCGAACCATAAAAAACCCGAATTACCGGACCCCTAAAATTGGATTTCTGTTCGGTTTCATTTTTAAAAAGCGGATCGGATTTTTTTTTGCTCAGCTCTAGTTAAAACCTCGCAAAGGTTTATTAACTTGATTATTTAGAAGTAAAGCAAAGTCGGCAGGTCAATGAGCATGCCTGACAAATTTTGTATTATGGAGACATGGATTAGTTGGTGACTTGGTGCTAAAGTTACACCCCCAACAGACAGGGCCTCCGTGGAGGAGGAATGGCATAGAAAAACATTACTTCATTGTACTTGTGCTACTGCTAGAATATCGCCAACACCAACCTTGACTAGAATGTCAACCTTACAAAAATGAGGGATTTAGAGATAAAGTGCCCATAATATTACGTAAAGAAAAGAATTCCAACAGGAAAAAAAACATGCAAGACTGACTGAAGTTTCTAAAAGACATCCCATTTTTGACAAGAAACCAAATTCCTCAGTTATTAAAAAAAATAACTAGCATCTGATGAGATTCCAGGAGGTAATCTGTCGTATTTCTGGTTTATGCCACTGGAACCGGAACAGGGATGGGAACATCAATGTCGGAGGTCAACACTGGTGGTTGGACAATGATCTCATCGTCCTTTGGAGGGTGAATGATAACCAGATCTGGCAATGGAGTAGGCGGACCTTGCTTACCCTTTGGATCCCAGTCGAGCATGATTTTGACCTTGATTCCCAATACGCCCTGTTATAAATAAAATGGCAACAGCAAAATAATTACATGTATTAGTCCCTCTAACAATTGTGCCTCCAAGGCTGCAAGACCAATCAGTTCACAAAATACACCAAGTTTGAGTGGATCCTCTCCATTTCTATTCTCTACAACAATATTAAATCATTTTCCATCCTCCACCTCACCAAATAATTAACGGTTGGATCGTTTCGGGATAGAATATGGGCCATTGAGACGTAATGAAGGAAATGTAGGGGAAGAAATGGGGAGGATCCCAATTGGTCTTGAATGAGGAATGTCATTTACTCAATCCCATTCAAGGAAGTCAAAATTGTTGACTTCGACTGACATTTACAGAGTTTTTAAATGGTCATATAAAATTAGTTTTGATACACACATTTTACGTTGTCTCTCTACATCATATCATCTCAAAATATTATATATCAAATATCACCACATCATCATATCATATCATATCCTTTCTTAATGCAATAGCCAATTAAGGTGACGTGGGGCACGACCATGGCAGTGCACAAATGCTCTGAAAGACGGTGAAATAAGAGAAAAACACCTAAAAAAATGGCAAGAAAATCTGTCAAAAATATTCTTGATACCCCTTTTATATTTAAATTCAAAATTGTTAAAATAATGACATGACAAATCTCTGGAATCATATCTTTAAGGGGCTGTTTGGTTCGCATGAAAATGTCGGTCTGGAATCACGAATCAGAATCACGAATCAAACCAGGGTGGTATGGGTTTGGTACTTGATTCCTGATACCTTGTGTTTGGTTCAATTCAGGAATGAGGACTCAGATCTTGTTGTATGTCTATTTTATAGACTTTATACTATATACTTCTGCATTAATTTTCTCCTAAAAAGTTTCATATTTTAATTAGTTAAAGCTTGTATATAGTTTTTTTATATCTTTTTTATGATATCTTAATATTTCTACTCTTAAATGTATTGAGAAAGTCAGAAGGACAATCATTGTTTGTATACACGGAGACAAAAAAAGATCTGAATAAAAATTAATTTTATGGATATTTTCTATTTTTTTGAGGAAAAAATATTTTTTTAAGAAACTTTTTTTCCAATTGTCTTCTTTAATTTGAATACTAAGGTACCATTCTCATACCCCCTCCCCCCTTGGGTATGAGAAACCCATATTTCATGGGTTAAGGTATGGGTATCAAAATGCAAAAGAAGTGAAACAAACAAGACATAGTATGGGTTTAGCTCATTCCAAACCCATACTTATACCTAAAATGGTTGAACCAAACACTCCCTAAGAACTTGGACAAAGTAACAATCTAAAATTGTGCTACACCAAAGCAAAACATTGAATTTTCAATCACTAGGGAACTGGGTTGTCTAATGTAAAATTGGTAGGATTTTTTTCATACACAGTTACAACTTACAAGGGAAAAAAATTTGGACATTTTATATGGATTATAAAATATTTGTAGATGTTTAATTTGCTCATTTTAATAATATCTCCATGGTGTTGACTGTTGAGCATATAAAAGTAAACCAAATAAAATTTGAGCAAACAAGGTCAACCAACTCAAACGACCAAAATAGTTTGGGTTTTCTCTTCTAGAATTTGTTTGATTTCAATGAAAAATGGCAGCACAAGGGGGTCACGAGATAGGGAAGAGTGGTCGAGTGAAAAACAATGTTGTCATATATCAATTATCAAATACTCCATGTAACCTCTAGTCCTCTACGTTATGGATATGGGAGTGTCATCATGTAATTTCAAAATTTATCTAAATTAAATTTGTACTCCGTATATTAAATTCTTAGTTTCCAAAATTATGTGAGTAAATATATTAGAAAATATTATCAATAAATATCTTCTAAATAAACCTTTTTTTTAAAGTAACAATCTCACATATTAACTTTTTACAGTAACTATCTTACATAAAATGACGCAAAAACATCCAAAAAAACTGTATATTTGAAGAATAAGAGGAATTGGTGAATTCGTGGGCGACGACAGTGAAATCCAATGGGTTAGTTAAAAAAAACGAATGCAGATATTTGACATTTAGCTGATAAGAAGTGATAAAGTAAATGGATATGTTCAAAATACTCATTCGTCCAAGGTAATGAATAAGTAAAATTCGAGCTTGATGCAGATTTGGGATCAACACATAAGTAGACTTGTAAAACGGATCAATCGAGTGAAGTGCAATCGAGTGAACTGCAGGCCGGGTTATTTCGGGTTTCAAAGAATTCGAGCTTGATGGTCGAGCGTTCCTGATTCAGGTCATTTTCGGTAATGTTGTTAACTTGTTATCAACTTATTTAGGCATATTGGTCCGTATGTGTCAACAGTTCAACACACACTCAGATCAGCCTTGGATTCGATATAGGTTGGTCAATTAGGGTTCTCATCTTCCTGTGCAGGTTGAGTCAGTTTTGACTGGTATACAAGCAAGTATTTAAAAGGTTCATCGTTATCACTTATCACACAATAGATCTTATTTAAGATTTTTCTTTCATGGGTCTAAACCTATTATATTAAAAGAAATTAAATTTGGGGGACCCCATAATCAAATGGGAACGATAAATTTGAAACGGAAGTAGTAATGATGACTAATTGCACCAATCCTACACAGCGACCGTGTCTCATACACGTAGCTGTGCTACTAAAAGAGGTTTTTATACTGCATGTAGCGATTCCAGGGAACAAAATAGGAAACTGACCTGTCTGAGAAGAACGTGCCTCACGGCTGCGTCAATGTACTCTTTGACAGGTTGTCCAGAAGAGATCATGTAACCGTCCTTAAACTTCATGGCCTTGGCACGCTGTGCTCGGAGCTTACCACTAACAATTACCTGCAAGACAAACAATTAGGAGAATTAAATAGTGTGAGTATGAATGCGGCCGGGTACACAAGTAGCTAAAGTTGAGTATGCACCTCACAGCCTTTGGCCCCACTTTCCATCACAAACCTTACAACGCCATAGCATGCCCTGAAAGATGGATAAAAAACATTGATCAGAAATATTTCTTTTATGTAGTAACAAAAAAAAACAAATTAAAGATAAATTTGTTTCTAACAGCAGATAAATTTCTCTTATTTTTCACAGCACTATGTAGGCCACACACTGAGTCAAACATGCTAGATTGTGGTTCACGCAAGTAATGAAACTTATCCCGTTATGAATCACTCAAAGTTGTCTTGGAGGAAACTAAAAACATGTTCCGTACATATGTCAGACAGAGGAACTGTTCTGCTACTAGAATATTTTACTCTATCAAAGTTAAATGCCAAAAAAAATTGCAGACTAAGACCAGCCTGACCAAGAATTCACATCCAAAATTTTCATCCCACAAAAAACTAACCAGTCAGCAAGTTCTGAAAAAAGTCCATTCTCTGGTACAACATAAGAGCTATATATTTAATGTAAAGGTGCAATAGCAGGAGAAAAATTAATCCTAGAATGATAACGGCCCAACCCTATATTTAGAGCAGTCCACTTAAATTTTCTTCCAGACTATATAATAAATAAACCATAAAACTGAAAAATGAGTCACCAGTGGCGGTGATAGCGCAACTTTGAGACAGACGTCAACATGGCATCAACCACATTTAGTGGCTTCATTGGATTGGGAGCAATTCTTACCTAGCTACTGGAGGGAGAAAAACAAACGAGCTTCCCCTATAGAAGGTGGAGATGAAGAAGAGAGTGTAAGATTTACCCAATAAAGAGAAAATAGTTACCGGCATTCTTTTTAGGGTTATGCATTATACCCCTATACGAGAGTAATAGTTTCCCATCACCAACTCTTTCTAACCTCAATGACCACCGGCAGCATTTGCCACCAATCTCTTCCGCTTTCTACTTGTTTTGAGCTCTATTATTCATAATAGTTGCTTTTACTTGCGCGCTTCCTTAGAGATAGTGATGATCGGATAGAGATGAGGAGAGAGTGATAGTTACCCGACTTACCCCATAAAGCGAGTAAACAGTTTCCCCCAAGGCAATGGATTACCCTCCCATGTGCCTATGATACAGTTCACCCTTACATCCTCCCTTCACTGCTACTTATCTTCCCTTCACTAGTTTAATGCCATCATTTCCCTTTGGTTCACCATTGTTTTAAATTACATTGACTTTAAAATGATTATTCCAAGTCAGTGCACTAAGGAATACAGTTGGTACTATTGGGAATGGACAAGTAGACTGAGTAGAAGATAAAATAAGCGAATAGAGTGTTTTGTACCTCCTGACAGCCAATCCTCCAAGAAGCTTGTAACGCAATGACTCAGCTTGCGCAATAGCACAAAGCCCCCTGTTGTTGACCTTTTCAGCATAGAGCTCAACGCTGTTCTCGGGGAACTTGAACCTCTTTTGGACAACTGATGTCAGCTCCCTAATCCTCCTACCCTTCTCACCTGATGATTACATCAAAACTAATTCAACAAATATCACAAGGTAAACTCACAATATAATCAAAATAATTATGTCGAAGATGTGGTACCTAATAAACTAATCCCGATAATCTACTATCTAATCAAATACTCGGACGTACCAATAATTTGTTTAAGATCTTATTAATACTGGAGTACTATCTAATACGGAGCATCTCCTAATATTATTATATTCTTCTGATCATATTGCATAAATAATACTCTCTCCATCTCATTCAATTGTATCGAATGTGGTATCATTTAAAAATTGAGAAAAAAGAATACCAAGAACATTTTGGGTACGGGTGGCACGAATGATGATCTCAGTACGCATAGGAGTGACACGAACTTCAACACCAGAGTATCCATCTTCTGCCAATTCCCTTGTCAACACTTCATTCAACTCTGCATAAAATACTCCGTCTGCTACGAACTGCCCACCAATTTTAAAAACAAACAAAAATACAAATCAAATGCTGTAAAACTAATAGCTAGAAATGGAAATTTGGAGATAAAGGAGGCACCTTTCTCTTCTTGCTCATCTGGGTAGCCATGATTTAAGATTCAAACAAGGGGGTTCAAGGATTTTGCTGAAGAAAAATGGCGGCAGAAACCCTAGCAGTAGTCACTAGTCAGTCTACTCTTTCCCAGAGTTTTAGAGGAAGAGGATAATGCTGAGTAGTGTTACTATGTTGAGTTCATAGCTAAAGTATGTGTTTTAATTGGGCTCAAATTGGAGCTTATTTCTAGTCCAATATTAGGCTAACTCAAACCCAACAGTTATTCGGCGTCCACATTTTACTAATTATAATTACTAGTAAAAATACATGGGATTACTATCTAAAAACTGATAATAAGGAAATATATATAAATAACTTTTTTTATCTTATCAGTTCGAAAGGATATGTAATTTATATTAAATGAAGTTTGTACAAAAAAAATATCTAATCAATTAATACTACAAATTAATTATGTATAATATCCATTTAAACATACCCGTCGTAACTGGGAATTTTACTTTATTTATACTTTGTATATTTTTTTAATAAATTTAATATGTTCGTTAAATTGTCAATTTGATCATTTAACACCATAAATTAATTTTAGGTATAATATCCAATTTAAACAAACTATATCTCAAAGCATTTTTATCATCAATACTTCAATTTTTGTCGGTGAGGGAATACTTTATTTAGTTATTCTCAATACTACTTTTATATAATATCCATATATAATATTCATACTTTGTGGATGAAACAATTAACATAACAATATCCGTCTTAAGTATAGAATAGGTCAAATATATACCAGTTGTATATATAAGAATTCATAGGAAAAAATGTAATATATTTATCTTATACTCCGTATAAAATACTTGACCCATCTAAACACTTGGTCTTACTTGAGACGGGGCGACCCATCTTATTACTTTAGACGGGTCAAACTCCCTCACAAAAGAGCAAGTGGGGGCCCTAGGGCTGAGCAAAAAATCCGATTATCCAAACCGATCCGATCCGCATCCGATCCGAAAAAATGGATACCCGATCCGAAAATGACATTCGGATCGGAAACCTGATCCGAACCTTTTGGATACGGATCAGATATCGGATACCAGTCTAAAAAATTTCGGATATCCGATCCGATCCAAAACTTAACTTTTTTACATTTTTTCCAAAGAAAGTTGAAACTTACCCATTACTTTTGGGCCTTCAAAATCCACAAACTTGTTTACAACATTGGCCCATAATACACCATATTGTACCTTATATATATATACTCACCCATTTCTTCAACCCTAAATGTTGAATTCTTTTAGCAACATGAGAAATCAACTCACTTCCTCTTACTCCATTAAAAAATACTAACTTCCGTCATCAAAAATACTAACTTCCGTCTTCAAATTCTGATTGTGACTCCATCTTTCTCATAATGATTAACCCCAATAATATTATCTTCTCTTTTATTTTACCCAAATTACTCTAATCAACAACATGAATATTATGACCAAACTCTCTCATTCATCAACTCTTATATTCAAAGCTTTATTTTAGTTTCAGTTGCTTTTTATTCTCTCCTGATTTCAGAGGCAGAAGAGTTTTTATTCCACATATTTACCGGAATGGGGGAAATCTTGTTTTCAATGTTGTGTTGACAGATCTGGGTTTATTTTAATTTTTCTAAATCGAGGAGTTAATTTTGTTCAATTTACGGATAGATACGGGATGTTAAATTATTATATATAGTGAAGTTTTTTATAAAATAATTTTTTTTGAGCAAAAAAGACATTTTTTAAGATAAATACACATACTGAAAAAATTATCTCGAAAATTGGATATCCACGGATATCTGGATATCCGATCCGATTTTTTCGGATATTAAAATCGGATATCCGAAGTGGTTCGGATCGGATATCGGATAGTAAATATTTGAATTTTCGGATCGGATATCCGATCCATGCTCTGGCCTAAGTGGGGCAAGTAAAGGGATTATCCATTATCCTCTCACTTGCTCTTTTTGTGAGGCAGTAATTCTCATGTAAGACGGGGTGACCCGTCTTAAGCTTAAGACCTCCTCACAAAGAGCAAGTGGGGGGACAAGTAGGGGACAAATTGATCTCCCCCCCTGCCCCCCCCCCCCCCCCCCTGTGAGGGGGGCTTGACCCGTTTAAAGCAATAGGACGGGTTTACCCGTCTGAAATGAGAATTTGTGTTAAAACGTATAAGAAGAATAGTCCCGTCTTAGATGAGTATTAATGGGCTGCAACATACATTCTACAACTCGCAGCCCATGAATACCTATTAATTTGATCCATCTCACATCTATCACCTATGTGACAATGTTGCTTGTGTATAACCCAACCCTACCCTAATTCATTTTACCTCTATCTTCCTCCCTCTGTCACTCACAATTCACAAATCTTAACCCAAATTTCACCTTACCTCATTCTTCTCTCCGACCCTCTTAACTCCAACCCAGTCCTAACATAATTCATATTCTTTACAATCTTCAAATCCTGATTTATTTTTGACTGATATCATTTAAAAAAAATTAACACCTCACTGGTTTTGAAAGATGAGCAATTACCATAGAAGACCTTCATCTTTATAAAGATAGAGGTACACAAAATCAGTAATTAAATCTTATTTTTCTTATTTGGTTTGCACTTACATGGTTTGTTGAATACTTTTAATTCATATGAATTCTTGTTCTTATTTCTACACTGAGAAAATAAAATGTTGGGTTTTAACAAACTAGAACAATACGTTATTCTTCGTGATCGTTTATCAAATTTGTTGTTGTAAAGTAATATTTTACATTTATTAAAAAAAATTCAAACAATATTGATATTATATTTATTTACCCACAAAAAACTCAATTTTTTTTGCAATTTGGACTGTTTTAGAAAGTACTAAAACTAACAATTTTATAAAATTTTGATAAAAGTGAAGGAATGAACAAATATGGAATGAAATTGGCTAATTTAAATGGTGACTATTCTGAAAAATAATTGCAATTTAGTTTGCCAGTTTCAATAGGTGGCCCCCACCAAAGACCAACCATTATTGCTAAAAAGAAAAATGTGAATGATGACCTGGCTAAAGGAAATCGTTTTAAATGTTTGGGTTTTTATACTAGTAGGATAGTCGACAATTAGTCATGAATTTTCCATTATACCCCACCTCCCTCACTCCAAAATCTGATTTCAAAATTTATTCACATTCTCACTAGAAATCAAATTCCGTGTCACAAAAAAAAAACGCTTTCAAAAGTTTGCAAATTCCGTCATCGACATCAAGCTTCATTTCCGCTATCAAAATCAAAGCATCGATGACATAAGTAATCTAATTCAATCTTTTTATGATTAGTTTTGTTAATTTTTTGGCGGAATCAAAATAGAATTGCAAGTTTTAGAACGGATTAGGGTAGAAAAGACTAGTGTAGATTTCCCGATCCTTGTGCCAAATATCAACAAAAACCAATCGGGCAATGAACTATCTTGTCCATTTCTTCGTTCATGTTAAGGCATGGACGAAAATTTACCTTCTCCAACCCTTGGTTTGGACAAAATCGTTCTTTGTACGAGCGAAAAAAATAAACTTACCGTCTTTAAAAATAGGTTGCTTTAGTTTAACGTTGTTTCATTCAGTAATTTGTCGGATTGATTTTAGAAAATCGATTCGGTTTACGTCCATTAGTTTAATTACGTTAATTACTAGTAATAACCCTATGATAGTCGTTCGAACCAGGAACAAAATAAATCTAATCGATAGTTTAATTAAATAAATGATGAAAACCATTGTTTCCAAAGTTAATTACAGGTAGAAGAAGGTTAGAGAGAAATTAAGTTAATAAAAAAAAAAGGCAAAGTTGGAAGATGATTAAAAAATGTCGACGATTGTTAAGAATGTGTCGACGCCGAGTAGCAGCACCCAACTCAAAAGTTAATGTTTAGTTAATTCCTTTACATTTTCTATTTTAGCCCATTCTATTTTGTTGTTTACGTATGCATCACCCTCACTCGATTGATTTACCTACCCTTCCCTTCATCACCGCATATCGTCCCTCTCGCAAACCAATCCTGAGGCCCACCAAACTCACTCAAACTTTTGTAACTTTATCAAGACCTACCTTTCAACCAGTTAACTCAACCTCTCTCCTACTTTATGGGTTTCTCCACCCAAATTAAAAAACGGGTTACGAAACATCGTCGATGTTTTATAAAACATCGTCGACGTTTTTTTATAAAAAAGACGGTCACTACCCTTACCTCACTCTTCTTTCACTCTCTCCCCTAAACCCAATTCACTCTCTACCCATATTAAAGACTCCATACGGCCGCCACCCCCACTACGGTGCCGCCACTACCCCTACTAGTCCGTCGTCTTCCCACCGCGCAAACAACCCAATTCAAGTAAGTTTCCTAATTTTAGTTAGTTATGATTTGAATTAGTAGTTATTGTTTGTGTCGTTGTCTTTGTTTTTCAAATTTGAATTAGATTTAGTTTAGTGATTGTGGTGCGTTATTGACGACGGGTTTTGATTGTTGTTGGATTGAGTTTGGACGCTTGTATTGTGCAATGGCGGTTGAATTAGCCGTTGGTGGAGGTTATTGACGCCTTAACTGGACGTTGGTGTTGATGACCAACGTCCATACCAGACGTTGGTCACTGATACCAACATCCAGACCAGACATTGGTCATCAAAACCAACGTCCAGACTCAACGTTGGTCACCAACACCAACGTCCAGTCTAGACGTGGTATTAGTGACCAACGTTGAGTCTGGACGTTGGTTTTGATGACCAACGTCTAGTCTGGACGTTGGTGGTGGGTGTCGACATTTTTTTTCTTTGTTATCGATGGTTTTCAATGGCGATGATGATTATTTCCGCTTGTTTAAAACGTTTTATTCTCGTAAATTTATATTTTTTCTAAAACATATGTAGTTTAATTCGTGTAAATTTATAATATTTGTTATTATATGTTTGTTTATGATTGCTTTTGAAATAACGTTTTATATGTTTATGATCGCTTTTTATTCTCGTTATTTCATATGTTGTATTTATTTTATGTTTGTTTTTCGATTGTTTATAACGTTATATTCTCGTATATGCAGATGGATAAAGAAAAAAACATAATGATGGTCCCTGATCGTACGAAAGAGCGAAAAGTGACGGCATATAAGCGGCGTGTATCGGGAGTGCGTCAACCCGGAGTGGTCTTTCGTCGTAGTCGGTCAGAGGGCATGGACGTTGCCCCTACGCCCCCGTCTGCTGTGAGCAAGACTGATTTTCTGTCGGTTTTTTATAGGGTAGGTGACGTCGATGATGGTAATGATGACGACGATTCAGGAACTGACTCGGAGGGGGCGGCGGAGGAGCCCAATGACGAGTGTTTTTTGGAGAACCTGGCATCCAGACCAGCAGCTAAGACGGTGATACAGGTTGGTAGAGGACGATATGTGCCGGTTAGTCAGGGTTCATCTAGCACAGGGAGGAAGAAGACGAAGAGGGATTTGTCTTGGCGTCTTACTGGCGCGGTTGAGGGTGGACCGGTTCACCTCAACGTCTTACGTAGTTTCGGTGAGCACGTGGCTTATAGTTGTTGGACGGAGCCCAAGGCGGTGAGATCGTGGCTCAAGTGTTACGAGAGGCCCGGTTTTATGGAGGCTATGAACGGGATGAGGGTGTCGGAGCTGGTTGGCCGGAGAGTCAGTGAGAGTGGGCTTGGTCTTTTGAGGAGTTATGTGACCACCGGCATAGATGAAAATCTATATAGTTCATTTGTAGAAATGTGGCTGCCGGATACTAACAGTTTCCATATGCCTTTTGGAGAGATCACTATCTTACTTCATGATGTTCAGCGTATTCTTCGGATACAAGTGGGTGGCAGGAGGGTTTTTGTGGAGGGTATGGTGGAGCAGGAGGAAGGTAGCACGAGGGAGGATGCGGGCTTGAGGGAGAAGGTGGCTACCTTATTTAGGCTGGCAGTTCAGGATGTCGAGCCACCATATTATAGGAGTGGTGGGTTGTCGACTCAAAAAGTTGAGGGATGTTGTGGAGACGGGTCGCCATGATGAGTCGTTGAGGGCGTACTTGATGATGTTGGTTGGACAGACATTGTTCACGGACAAGTCTAGTGATAGGGTAGTGGCCCGGATGCTGCATTTGTTTGATGACTTGGATAGTTTTGGTGAGTATGCTTGGGGGGCCGCGACATTCACGTATTTGTACCGACAGTTGGGTATGGCGTCGCGGAGAGAGGCTTGTGGGCTTAGCGGTTGTTTGTCGTTGCTCCAGGCTTGGATATATGAGTATTTTCCCCATTTTCGACCCCATGCAGAATACTATGTTTTGGCTAGACCACTGGTGGAGGCTTGGTCACGGATTCCTAGGTTTAAGGGGGAAGAGAAAATTCTAAATGAGCACCGCCAGAGGTTAGACGGGCTTAAGGCGGAGCATATCCGTTGGACCCCTTACGGTGTTGGTCCACATCGGGATTGTAGGACATCGCTTTATTCGGGCTTGATTAGATTTCTTGATGTAGTAGAGCCATATCAGCCTGACTGATTTTTGCGGCTGTTTGGGTATGTCATGTTGGAGTAAGTGTCCTCAACAATAGTGCGATCACATAATTAAATCTTAATAATAAGAATACAAAGGGATAATTATATTATATAATCAACTAATCAACATTAATTGGTAACGATTGACTAACTAGAGTTTGACGTTACTGTCGTTTGACGGTGGTGATTAGTTGATCCCTTAAGGTCATACCTATATGACAAATCTCTTAATTGATAAATTAATTCGTCGTATTAAGATACGAGTTGATTAATTCCTTAAAAATGAATAATTTTTTGCGAGTAAGAATTATCTTATAGTAATTTGATTAAAAAAGATTTTATTTAGCAATTAAAATGTTTAATTACTAAAATATGTTTATTGTTTATGAAACAATTGAATCAAGAATAATAGATTTATCATAATTACAAATGTTGTGCATTATATTAATATGATCCATTTAATATGATTAGGAATCACCAAGTTAATTTATTGTATGTGATTTATTTTTATAAAAGATGATATTTAAAAGGTTAAATATGCATTATATTGACATAAGGCTTGGAATGTGTCACATATTGCTTCATAATACAATTGACAATTGACAAACTTAAAATGGACCTATTTTATATGTGGGAGTCGAAAATTTGAAGGCTATTAAGCCTTAGTGGGTTTTTATTTTATAGTGAAATAAACATAATGATTATGGTTAATCATCCTAGACTTAAGGCTACTTCTTTGATAAGACAAAAATGAAAAAGATGGATTTGCACCCATTGGCTCCTTTTGGAGCTCCCTTGCACGACACACTTGTGTGCTTAAAGGGGTTGACTTTCTCATTTTTGTACTTACCTCATATCATATTCTTGCATGCATACTTCTACACACATCTCTCTAAGTTGAGAAGTCCATATTTAAACTATTCATAAGATGATATTAGAAATGTCTAATATCGAGTTTAAGAAACTTACATGTCCAGCCTATCCCGATGCCTATGATTACTCCACCTGTTGAGCATCGGCTGGCTTCACCGAACTTGTATTATGGAGAGTACCCTGATGCGGAGTGGGGGCTCCCAGAGGCTCGGATCGTTTAGAGAGACCGTTCACATCCGGTCGTGATGTCGTTTGACACGGTCGATCGTTACATGACATGGTACACGAAGTCCTCCCACCCGTTTTTCTTTCCTCCCGGTCATCGTACCAAGTTTTCTACGGTGCCTCTTTTCGATGAGCCCGAGTTCTGCAGAGCTCTTACATGGAGGTTCTCACTTATCTACAGACAGCCTACTGAGCAGGCGATGGCATCGTGTGTAGATCGGTTGGTTACAGATATGGCCGACTACTTCAGGGTCACGGAGGATGACGACGACGATGATGTTCCTGATGACCGTGTTTGATTATTTAGTTATATTTTATTTTATTTATTTTGTGTTTCTACGGATTATTTTGGATTATTTTATGTTTTAAATTATGTAATGGTACTTTTCTTTTTATTATTATTATTTTGGATTTTTTTTTGGTAGCAGTAAGGATGAGTATCTTACATTCTCATCCCACTCGCAGCTAGGTTATGTGCTAGCCTGTTAAGATTGCGAGGGATAAAGCTAAAACAAATGCAATGAAATAAAGGAAGCATTATTTCTATGTCGGATAATATGCCAGCGGTCAAGCGTTGGTATTCGTCCATCTTAGTGATCTGCAACAGAACCTGTAGACAGCCCTATAGCACATGAAAATGCATGATTTTATGCTTAATGGCCCACTTTATAACTTCTCGAATTCTGATAGCTTCAGCTTGAGCGGCACTTTTAGCGGTCCATCTTTCCGCGTGTCTGTATATTTGACAACCCTGTGGATTGTAGACAACCCAACCAATGGAAGCTTGAAGTGAAGGTAGCCAACTTGCATCCACTTTGACGCAAAAACTCTGGCAATTTCCAACGCCCCGAATCATATAAAAAAGAAATGAATTCCTAATTTTGTCTCTTCTTTTATCTATTTGATTAATTTCTAACGTCCAATCGCTAGATGCTTTTTTAATCTTATTTTCAATAGCCGAGATAACTGTTCCGGCTTCTTCTTCTTGAATCCGAAAAAAGAGTTTTGGTGAAAAAGTAGTTTCATGGAAGATAATCTTATTCCGGATGATCCAGATACTCCAAAGGATGGATGAAAAAGAGATAATAGTAGACTCGTTTGCTTTGCTTGAGGAGAAGAATTTGTACCAATTTATAATCCATATATCAATTGGAACATGAGTATCATATCCAGTATTGATACCCAGGGGAGACGCCGCCCAAATCCTTTTAGATATCTCACAATCACGGAACAAGTGAGCAGTCGTCCCCACAGATCCCTCGTAGATACAAAGAAGGCATACTGGATCCATTTGAATACGCCTTTTTATGAACTCCTCGCGCGTAGGTAATGAATTAGTCATAATTTTCCATATTAGAATTTTCCATGTTGGTGGGATGGGTAAAAACCATAGTTTCCTTTTACAGAAAACTTTTGCCGTCTGACTAATTCTATTTGCATCCTTGATAGACCTCGAGGTGTCAAGATAGACCTTTAAAGCACTTGTATATCCACTTTTAACCGAATAATTGCCCGTAAATGTCAACACCCAGACCACAATATCTTCAATGATTGACGGACAGATTGGTATAGCGCTTATTTTACTTGCCCAACCAGTCTCGGAGAGTTCATAGATGAGCTCCTAGTTCCATTTCATCGTTGGTAGAATAAGATCTTTAATTGTCATCTGAACTAATGAGACATCCAATCCTTTTATAAAGGTTGGTTTTGCTCCATTTATCCATCGCGTTCTTGATATATTCAGGTTGGAATTAGGGCCGAATCGCCATCCTGAATTTGGCAGGAGTAGTTTTAGACCATAAATAATACTCCACCCCCCCCCCCCCAGGAAAGCTGAATATTTTCTTTTTGTAGGATTACTTCCAAGGGATTATCAAAAGTAATTAGCCGCTTGAGAAAAACCGGACTGATAATCGAATGTCTCTCCTTTAATATTCTCCAGGCTACTTTATCCAATAAGGCTTGATTAACGCAATTTATATTCCTTATACCTAGACCTCCTTGTGATTTAGGTATACTCAGGAAATTCCTACTACACCAATGGATAGATTTTGATGATTTATTGCCTCACTACCAAAAATGTGACAATAAGGAGTTAATCTTATTAGCCACACTTACCGGTATTTTGAAAATCGATAGAATATAATTTGAGAGGGAGGACAGAACAGAATAAATCAATTGTAATCTTTCGGCTGGTGATAGAAAAAGCCCATTCCAAGATGCAATCCTTTTCTTAACCTTGTCAATGATACTAGCAAATATATCCTTTTTTTGAGAGCTAAAGTCTGATTCAATACCAAGATATTTCCCGATCCCCTTATTGTTTTTTTGCTTTAGATAATTCATTCCTAATGAGGCTGATGCCATAGTTGTACTTGGGCTAAAAAGAATTCCAGATTTTGCTGTATTGATGATTTGACCTGATGCCTTACTGTAACAATCTAGTGTTTCCTTTAGCTTAAGAAAAGCTTCATCTTTGTCCTTTAAGAAGAAAACAGAGTCATCTTCCCACCGATATTCCTTGTAGACAACCACTAGCTTGTTGAGCAACTATGTTTGCCGAAAGGACCTCGGTACAAAGGATAAATAAGAAGGGGGATAGAGGATCACCTTGTCGAAGCCCACATTGAGGTTTGAATTGTTTCTGTGGCACTTCATTTAGTAGAACTTCGTATGAGACTGATGTGACACAATTCATAATCAATTTTATAATCGAATTAGGAAAGGAGAAGCATATCAGCGTCTTTTCTAGAAAATCCCACTTTATTCGATCAAAAGCCTTACAAATGTCAGCTTTGAAAGCAAAGCGCCCACATTTGCCAACCCTATGCTTATTTATATTGTGAATAATTTCATGAGCAATAAGAATATTATCCCTAATTTGACGACCCTTGAGGAATGCGTTTTGGTAAGGGCCTATAACGGTGGACATTACTCTCGAAATCCTGTTTGTGATACATTTAGAAAGAATTCTCATAATAACATTGCAAAGACTTATAGGACGATAGTCTTCAAATTTTTGTGATGATTCCCCTTTAGGAATGAGAGTGATGAAGGTTCTATTTAGTTCCGGAAGAACCTTACCGTTATTGAGAATATCAAGGACTGCTGAGATCACATCATGCTTAACTGTGTGCCAACACCTTTGATAGAAAAGCGCCGGGATTCCATCAGGACCCGGAGATTTTAACCCTCCTAATTGGAAAACGGCTTTCCTAACTTCCTTACCAGTGAAAGCCCTTTTTAAGTAATCACTATCATCCTCTGAGATTTTATTCACCACATTATGAAACAAAACAGAGTCTTCCATATGTACTTGTGATCGACCACTATTAAGTTGTATCAGATTAAAAAGATTGCAAAAATAGGAGTAGAAAGAATCCCCTATAAATTTTTGAGCATAGTGTCAGTTCCCTTCTTGGTCTTTTATTTCGCTAATAAAATTCCTTCCCGCGCGACCCTTAACCCAATTGAAGAAGAATTTTGTACATGTATCCCCATCAATTTTCCACTTAATTTTTGCTCTCTGTTTCCAGAATAATGACGATGCCTTTAGAGAATCCACAAGTTCTGAATTGACATTTTCATGATATGAATCATTTCCAGTCTGAATGGTGGTTTCAATTGCATTTTCCAAACGAGTATCAAAATCTTCCCATTTAAGATTCCATTTTGCCTTTTTATCTAAACTCCATTTCTTTATAGAACTTCTTATGAAGGACAGTTTCCTTGCTAAACGGAATTGCATTTTGGATTATTTTGTGTTCGTACCCAATCTCAAGCCCCACCTCTATTTAAAGAGCTCACTCCACCATCATTTTTCACACAACTAACTATCTCATCTACTTTCTCTTTAAAATCTCTCTTGTCATTCTCTCTACTTTTCTTCTTTCCTTCGCCATGCCTATGAACGATGTTCAAGAGGTTAATTATACACAAAATAAAATTGATGAAACTGTTAATGAGTTCCCTTTATTATTTCACCGCTTACTAGTTGTGTTTAATAATAATATCATTTGGGATTTCATGAATCGTTATGAACCTAATCTCGTATCACTACCACAAATGATGGGTACTCTCTATAACAGAAATAACCCTCATATTGCTGAAATCAGTATAACAAAAGGTAAAATTAATAATCGTCATACCTTATCATTTTCATTTCTCATCATTTTCATTTGTTCTTAATCATCATTTGTTATCATTTTCTTTTGTTCTTTAGAATCGCTCCTTCTGAAAAGGGATGAGCTAAAGAGGATCGAGACGGAGGTGATTGAGTTGTTCAAAAGATGTGAAACCATCATCCCTGACATGACACTATATTAGCTGATGGACGGTTACCAAGGTGGTGGTCAGATATTCCATGGCCCGCTCGAGGAAATTCGGACATACCACATTTATACCAGTTACTAGGAGGAGGAGTTATGGAAGCCAAAGGAATATTCATATGAAGATTATTCCACTAATTAGTGTATTGGTGGTATGATTATCTTAATGGTGGTATTATGATGCTACTCTAGTAATGTTCAGTCTAGTATAAGTAAATAGGTGCCAGCTTTATGTATTGACTTTAATTTCTGTCAGCTTTAATTTTCGTCTACTTTAATTTCGCCAGCTTTATGTATTGGCTTTAATTTTTGTCAGTTTAATTTCCATCCACTTTAATTTCTGTCAGCTTTAATTTCCGTCCACTTTAATTTCCGTCCACTTTAATTTCCGTCAGCTTTATTCGAGTGTTGTCAACGTCAATTATATTTAATCATAGTGTGCAACATTTTGTTCTCTATACCCCGCCCAAGTCATGTCTATTAGAGGCATTGGAACTTCTTGAGGTGGTCCACTACAATGCAAGTGCATCCAATGATGGTGGTGATTTAAAATCCACAAAACACCATATGACACCGGACTTTGAGGACAACTCCTTAAAGGCAAAAATGTACTACATTGCCATGTACCCGGACTTGTCGGGGTCTTACCTATGACACAAATTGTCCAGTTAAACAACGATGCGAAAACATACAAATCAACGTCATGCATCCAATGTTCTTGTCCACAACCGGTTTTGTTGGAAAATTCAATGCGCCTCAAAGTGTTGTCAAACATAGTAAAACCATTATTTGTCACGTAGGCCGCATCAAAATAATCCCTGTAAACCTCAAAACCCCTAATCTCTCGAGCACACCATTCTCGCATCACTAGATGGTCAGTTTCTCGACCCCGGGCAGCATGAGACAATACTCGAAAACCACAATGACCATCGTCACCAACATCCACCCAACCATAAAAAAACACCACATCTCCTCCGGGACCCCCCATCTTTTATTCCAGCTTGACGAAGGACCCCTAGTGTAGGCCAATTCCAAAGGTGCACCGATCCTCTTCTCATCAAAATCACCTACTGTTGTTTATTGAGCGGTCGTCGATCCATCTAAACTAGGTGTCCCAAACTTCCTCTTTACATGTTCGAAAATTGACTTGTTCCTAGTAGTAGATCCTCTTGGTCGACCTTTGGGATTTTCTCTAATATGGGGTGGCAATACGTACTCGTCTTCCGGATGAAGAAAGGTGACGGATCACTACTTCTCATTTCATCGACGAGCTCTTCATAGGCATCATTATCGTTTTTCGGCATTGTGTCATCATTACCATACTCCAATATCCTCCAAAATGAATGAACTTGATCAAGGTGAACTCTCTCACCATTGTTTTTCAAACCAACCAAGAGACAAGCACAAGGTAAGCCATGAGTAGTTCTTAAAGCACAACCGCATCCATTTACCAACCCGATCCCTAACTCAACTCCCCTCTTAGTTTCATTTTCCATAATCTCGATAGCTTTTAAGGACACTTTTTCTTTCAACAAAGAAAACAAATGAGAAGTATTACGAGGTTTACTTCTTGACTCCTCGAGCTCTCTTCTTATTTTGGAGTGTTTTCCTTCAAGCATAGAATGAATACGAGACCACATGGTATCAAGGGTAAGGCTAGAGCTTTTCAACCAAGCCTTCAAAAGAGAATGGGAGGACTTTACCCGGGAAGTAGCCGTGTTTCCAAGATGGAAATACCGGTTCGTGTAGCATAATAAGAACCATGTTGAGTACGAGCCCCATGTTTTCGCCGCATAAGTCGCCACTACCTTCCAATTGGTACCAAAGGCGGCCCAACGCAACTCAAACTCTTCCTTGGTAGTAGCATTTATCGCTACATTTCAACCGTGCTCTTCATTGCACATGATATGTTTTGTGCGCCACTCATTCTTTGACCACGATTGTGCTTTGCTCTCAACAACACGGTTCAAGTGCCAACGATACAACAAGTGAGGTGTACGAGGATAGACGGACCGTAGAGCGGCGATCAAACCCAACTCTCGATCAGTGACAAATGTCGAAATAGATGCTTCAGTGAACTCGAGAAGCATACCCAACTTCTTCAATAACCATTTGTACCCATCTTCCGACTCAGAAGGAATCAACACAGAAGCAATTAAGAACGAAGATCCACATGGTGTGACACCAACAAGCTCAACGAGTGTCATCTTGTACACATTGGTCTTGTAAGTCGAATCAATAAGCACAACATGTGGATAGGTACGAAACAACTTCACGGAGACATGAAAACATGAGAAAGCTCACATGTCTCGGGATTCTTCTCATGCCATTGCACATACTTTGCTTCTACATGTAGAGACAACAATTGTTGAGCGGGATTTCGATTCCCTCTCATTTCACGCCTAAGCTTGGTTATCTCGCTATATATTTGGGTGCTTGAGGGTTGAGGTTTTTCCGGGGTTCTTTGATGAAGACCGTTTTTAATATCTCTCGGGGGAATCGAGGCCCGGACTTGTTGTTTCACATACTCTTTCTCCTCTTCATTTAAACCCGCAAAATGCCTATGCCCATCCTTGTACTTTGCCAATTTGTGGTTGTGCTTCCCATAACCATCCACGGTCAAAATGTTCCAAAGCATTAAGTATTTACCATCGAAACCCCGAAACTTGTTTTGCACGGCTCGAATACGAAATTTGCATTCACATTTAGTTGAACCGGATTTTTTCGTAGGATTATCGGGATCATACTCTCCCGAGGGCCTCCCGTACCTTGAACAACGCAAGTACGAAGACAACAAGTCAGGTTGGCTACGGTTTTTCATTCCATTAGTTGCTTTCACCAATGCAAACCCATTATCAAACGCTATCTTTTGGGCCCAATCGAACGCTTTGTCACGAGTATCAAAGCATAGATTCGTCACAAATAAATGGTTCAAATTAACCTTGTCATCGACAAATTCCTCAAATGAACCCTGTTTACATTTATTTTTAATTAATATTACGTGCAAAACAAACGGAAGATACATTTAAACTTACATAAAACGTGCGAAAACACGAGAAATTAGACGAAAATACTAAAAAAATCGTTCAAACATAAGGTTGACCCCCTATATCAACGTCCAGTTTGGGCGTTGACTACTATAGGCAACGTCCAAACCAGACGTTGACGTAGCCTAAACTGGACGTTGAAATAGGGGGTCAACGTCCAGTTTAGACGTTGAATACTTTAGGCAACGTCCAACCTGGACGTTGATATGGGGTATCAACGTCCTGTTTGGACGTTACCTATAGTATTCAACGTCTAAACTGGACGTTGACCCCCCCATATCAACGTCTAGTTTGGATGTTTCTACCCTAACTCGTCCCAAAATCAATGTTCAATAATCATAAAATTGACATACAAACTGTAAATCGTCTTAAAATCATTGTTCAAGAATCATAAAATGGCATAAGATTGATAGGATATATCGCACACATATGCAAAGATAAATTTTCCTAGGCATAAATAAATGTAGTACGAGGGGTCGAACACAAGGAGACGGGAATTTCGTTATGAAATGCTATGAATGGACTACTATCAAAGTCGGTTTAACGGTTGGTTTAGTTTTGATGTTTAGCTAACTATATGCAAATCAAATAATATTAAAAGAGTCTAGGGGAGTCGGGTCACTCATGCAAATACGTAAATGCTCATATTAAACATAGGAATTCTTAATATTGTTAATTGTTTAGGCACCCATCTCTCGATATTAGTGTCAACTTTAGGTCGAGTCCTAGAGAACTTTCGTTATAACTAGAGTCGTCCTACTAAACATGCTTAGTCTAATTCGATTCCGTGCCTCTCGACTTGTAGAATGAATTAACAAATTTAATCAATGTGATTGGCCAAATAACAAATATTAACAAAACAATACAAGCATGTGATAGAAACAATTTATCAATATTAATTCATCCTTATTTTAACAATTACAACTTACTAATTATGCATGGCTTCCCTAATCCCTAAACAAAAGAAACTACTCACTCATGTTGATAATTAAACTAATACTATTTGATATAATAAGCATGGTGATTATGAAGTTATAAAGGAAAACAACTTGTTAATAAAATGTACTACACTAAGTGAATGAAATAACTACTAACAGTTCTAATGTAAATAACAATGAAAACTTGATTAATTAGTGTTACGATTAACTAAATGACTTGTAAAGTAAAGGACGAAAGTGAATACTAACGTAAAACTAGAATTAGGATTACCGCAATAGAGAAATATAACTCTGAAATGAAGAGCAAACAACCCAATTGCTTGAATGGAAAGATTGAATTACAACTTTGAAATGTAACTAAGTGTTTGAACAAAATAATAACTAAATGTTTAACTAATTATGAAACTAAGAAAAACTTTTTATGCTTAAGCTAAAGGAAATATGATGAAAAGATATGAGTAAGGATGTGAAAGATGTGTGTAAAAGATTCCTCTAAGTGTCGAAGTCCCTCTCCTTTATATAGGGAGAGGGACTTGAAACGTAAGTGTCCACAGAAGCCAAACCCCGATCGGGGTTTCCTTAATCCGGGTATATTTGCTTAATTGCTCCATTTAATGCTTAGGAATCCTAAGCTATACCTTTAAGCACCTTAATTTTCCGGTTAATTGCATAGTATTGGGATTCCTTGAGCATCCAAAGGAGCATCCTATGTTTGAGTTGTGGGCTTCTTGCTTTGGGCTTCATTTTTGGTTTCTCATTTGCATTTCAATCCATTTCACAAATCTTCATGCTTGTCTTGTCATTCTCTATTCTAACCTTCAATGGTCCATCTTGCTTCTATTAGTTTGTTGGAGTTTGGTGCTTGCTAATTGTGTCAGGAAAAAGCCTCCAAATGCTTAGATTCCTACAAAACATAGCAAAACGAGCAATGCACCTCGAACACGTAATTAGCTTATAAATATACTAAACAAAGTATAATTATCATGTAAAATCGAGCTAAATTAGGGAGTAAAATCATATAAAAACTAGACATATCAAAGATCGTAACGGAAGAGTAACAAATTAAGGCATACTTGTATTAATCAACATATAATTCATAGAAAAGTTAAGGAAGAAAACAAAAATTACGTTAAAGAGTTTGAATAACGTACCGATGAATTGTTGGTTGTCATTGATTACCGTTTAATTTTTACTTGAAACCGTCTGTCTAATTTTTGTTGAAGTTTTTTTTATATTTTTGGGTGATTGTGTAAAAGATGAGAGAAAAAAAGAAGAAGAAATGATAGAAAGAGAAAGTAGAGGAAAAGGGTAGTGTGGTCTTTTTTTTAAAAAACGTCGACGATGTTTCGCAGCCCTCATTAAAATCCCATTTTATTTAACAATCAATTTATATTTTACGAAATGTGGTAAATTTACGTCAATGAATATTAGTAATATTTATGAATTTTCATTTTGCTCTTTTTTAAAATCGTAATTAAATTGTTTTTAAAATTTAAAATCGTATAAAGCTGAAGGAGTTAAACCAAATGCAATAAAACTTAAGTTAATATAATGTTTTTATTAGACTCTTCTTCAACTCTTCCTCGTCCGAGCGCAAGTCATTTCATCTTAACAATGCATTCAACGCCCTCTTATCAGTTCATGTGTTGCGACCTTCCTTTTTTTTTTTTTCACAATATCATGTCAAATTTTGTCAATTTCAACCTCTATTTTAAGTTTCTTCTTCAAAACTTATATACCTTTGTCTCTTAAAGTTTGCATATCATAAAATGACGTGCTAAACTCTTGCGAAAACTCTTAATTGGAAGCCACTACTTTACCTTTACGATTCTTTTTTTTTGTTGCATCACTACCCTCTGGAGGGTATTCGACAAATTCACCAATATTAACATAATATTAACATTATGTGGAGTTTCAGATTCGTTTATCCTTGACCTTTTTTAACAACCACCGTTAAGTGGAGTCGCCTCCTCACCAGTATTAACCATATGGTCTGAAATACTTTCCTAAGTCCCATCTTATTGCAAGATTATGGAAGGATCCCTCACCAAGAAGAGACCCTCCAAGAAGGTTGAGACCGTAGCTTTCACGGAAACGTATAGTGCACTCTTGCAAAATAAGGCTCCCCAAAACTGGAAGACCCTAATAGCTACTTCATTCTTGCACTATAAGCACATATACCATTGATAAGGCTCTTTGTGACCTTGGTGCTAGTCTAAGTGGTATCCCCTACTTCTTTTGTGATAAACTTAACGGTGCTTTGAAATGCACCATTATTACTTTGGAAATGGCAGACTGTTCTTTAAAAAGGCCATTGGGAATTTAGAAGATGTGTCCGTCAAAGTGGGTAAGGTTTTCATCTCAGTTGACTTCTTTGTTCTTGACATGGTTAAAAGACTCTCAAATCCTAATTATTTTGGGAAGACCATTTTTGCACATTGTGGACGCGGTGATTGATGTAAATAATGGGAAGTTAACATTGGAGGTAGGAGGTGATAAGGTAACCTTTAGTAAGAATGACACTTTTAAAGTCCCATGTCATAAGAGTCTTGTTATATTTTTGATATTGTTGACTCTTCTATCGCTAATTCTATGCTTGATATTGGTTACTATTCTATCGCTAATTCTATGTCGGGATCCTTGATGATGGATCCATTAGAGGTACGTGATATTGATGATTGTTTAGCAGGTAAAGATTCTAAGGTCAACATGCTAATAATGTCGGGAGGGGATATTCTTAGAAGAGCATGACTTAGAGGGACAATGTAGGGAAGGTTATGAAAGAGAGCTTATATGGTGGTGAGCTTAAATATGAAGAATGATCAATGGAGAACCAAAGTCTAGCGAGACTTTATATTAAATCAATGCTTCACGAGAGGCAACCCCGCTTGCTTAGTTGTAGTTTCTTAGCACTAAATTATTCGTTTTGGAATTGTATTGTTTTTGGACAATTTTTGAATTAGGAGTAATACTTTTGGACAATTAGTTATCGTTAGTTTTGTAGTAGCTTGTTCTAATGCAGGTACCCTTGTATGTGGATTGGAACTGCCCCCTTTTTTAAGCTAGCTTTGGAGAAGCTTCTACATGGTTGTATGTCCTATTTTCTTCTTTACTTACTTTGTTGAGTCGTTTTCTTATCCTCTTGTAGATTATTGTTGTCCTTCTTTGTACTTTTTACACTTAAGCCCGTTTTACACACTGGACTTATCAGACTTGATTTTAACTAGATAAGCTACTCAAATAGTAAAGTGGAGCCTCCTATGGTCGTTGATGTAATACACTCACTTAACTAGAAGCCTATAGCAAGGCGTTCTTAGTTAAATGGGTTGTTACCATCTATGTTGGTCTTGCGTAGGTGGATTCCGTGTTTGCCTTTATGATTGATTGTTCGTAGTCTTAGCTGGGGATCGAGTAAGCTTGATACTCGACCAAATATTTTTGTAGTTACTCGGTCGAGTTGAGTAGTCACTCGACCGAGTAGGAGGGTCGAGTAGGTTGGTAAATCGACCGAGTTGCTAGGTGCCAGTCGTCCGATAGGGTGACACGGGATTTTTGTCGCTCTACCCCAGTCAAAACAAATTTATAAACTCAACTACTAATGTAGTAGCGGTAGTCGCGGTCGATCCACAGAGAGGTCAAGGATTGAGTACAAGTTCGTCTTAAATTACAAGCTAGATACGCAAATCATGATGTGGTAAAAATTAAACTAATATCTAAACTAATAAATAAATAAGTCTACTAGACTAACTAAACAAGTAAAACAAAAAGCGGATTAAGCAGTTAAGAAAGGTCTAGGGTCCGATTTTCTCCACTAACACGCCTTATTTACTCTCATTAATCCCGTCAAAAAGTCATTAGGGTGTTGTTTAGGGGAAAACGCCTCTAGGTCGCCTAACACCTCCCTCCCGAGTTTGCGTTAGGGCGATAGCTATCCCGATCACCTCCCTCCCGGGTTCGTGAGTCAGATTCCCCTATCCTAGGCCAAGGTCCACTAAAACGGCCCATTCTCATGTACCCCGACAAAGTCTAAGGTCAATAATTCACGTTATCTTCCCGGTCATCCCAATCCTTTTCCCATAAATAAAGTTTAAACCGACAACTAAAGGCACCCTCCTTAGGTTCTCCCTCCCGGGTTCAACCTAAGTCGACAACTAGTCTAGATGGGGGTGAGCCGACTCTCAACCTAGCCAACTCCCGTCGACAGTCAAGGGTCCAAAGTCAACACAATCCCAAATAAAACATAATAAAAGTCGAATCGTATAATTGACCCAAATAACTACCCAACAACTCATTAATTATGGAATTCAATCAAATAAACTCGGCATGTTACGGATTAATCGAACCCTAGTGAGATTACTACCCACTAATCATATATGAATTAATATTAAACATACTACCAATTATTCTAATTATAACAAACATGATAAGGCTAATAAAGATAGAAACTTTAACTAAGTAATTACATATATAAATATAAAAACAACAACTTTAAATAAAATAGAAAAGGGATATAAATTATACCAAACTTGAATTAAGGAGGGGAATGAGATGAGAAATATTCATATAAATCTTGTAAATTGAAAGGCTAAACTACTAATCTAAACTAAGAAATATAAAAGATGAGATTTTTATTTAATTGATTGAAAGAGCAAAAATCTAAAACTACCCTAACCTACTTCTACTCTCTCCACTCGTCTCTTCCTCCATCTTCTGTCTTATCCTTGTACTGCCAAGAACACAGACCCCTGAAAATGAAGGCTCCCCTTATCTACTGCCCAATGCCCTCTTTTGTATTCCCCCTTTTTAGTCCAAAATGCCAGCTAATCCCAAGTCCAAAGTATTGGTCTCACAAAATGAGACAAGTGGATCGTGACCCAAGTCTCATATAATGTAGTAGTCCACTCCAATATATTTCCTTGCTAGATAACAAACTGGAATCATTTTTAATAATTGATAGCCCAAGTTTTTACGTGGCCCAAGTCTTACTTTGATCCGTCTTGACCGTTTTTCTTACTCGGACTTAGTGCCTACAAAATGAAAAGACGAGAGCAATACCAATATTCCAAAAAAGTAATGTAAACAACATTATATAAAACTAAAGACTGATGTGTTATTTATCACTAAAATGGGTAAATATGGCTAACTCGGGTTCTTAAATTGAGCAAATAAGACATAAAATGTGGGTTAAAATTACGTTAAATAAAGCGTTATCATAGGGTCTGACTAAGCTTTTAGCCACTCGACCGAGTAGCTTTATCTCGGTCTAGTATCATTTATTCGATCGAGTATGCCTTACTCGACCGAGCATCTGTCGGTTTCAGCTATTTTCGCAAACCAGTTTTGTGTCTTGTGAAAGGGGTTATGAGTAATATCTCTCATTTTATCACGTCTATCTTATCTCTCGTAATTTAATCCCTCTCTAAAACTCTCTCAAATATAAATCAATCTTTGGATTTAGTGTGATTTTTGATCTTCATCTTTGGATCCTTTTTATGATGGAGCTTCTATATTGGTTGGACCTTTCATTTCTCTCTCTTGACTCTTTTGGTGAGCTTCTTATCTCTTCAATTTCTTAATTTCCATATTTGGGGTTTTTTTTAGCTTGTCTACATCTTCGTATTGGTGTTGATTAGAGTAAGCTTCTATTGCTTTGTCGGTGTTAGACTAGTAGTAATGAGAGCTATAGTGATTGTATGGTTATTGGTAACGTAGGCAAGGTGTTTGATGAAATGTCATGAGCCTTCTTCCCCTTGTTGATTGTGTTGATTGGATATTTGGACTCCATGGATGATGATTATTGTGATTGTATTACCTTATAACGATGATTTCTTCGAATGCTAAAAGGTAGGTGAATCTACTCTGTTGATGTATATATGATTGATCTTTGAATGTTTATTGTGATATGGTTGTGACATGTAGATTTGAGTTAATTGATTGGTTGCGGTTGTGATATGTTTGGTGCTCCGAGTGGTTGTTTATATGGAGTGGTTGTGGGAACCAACTCCATAGACTCTGTGGGTCGCTCTTCATGGTCCTACCACGGAAGAAACAATGCACGTGGTTATGACCTGGGTCTGGGGGTGAACTGTTGCGGTAGGGCCCATGGTGTTCACGACGTGTTATTTGATGACACCACGGTTGGTGGTTGGTGTGCTTTTTTATGACACTAGGGTGCGCTATTCGACGGCACCAGATATGTGTGACGATTATTGTATTTCGATGCACATATTATTGATTATGTATATGTTGACTTACCTTGTTTTGAAATTGTGTTGCAATCCTACTGTGATCCATTCAATATTTCTGGCGTATGATGAGTACTTGTCTAGCAGGTGTTTATTGATGAGTTGATGATGATTCAGACTTGGCGAGGGAGTGGACGTGCCGTGACTTTTGTAGTAGTTATAGACGAGTTGTATTTTAATTTGTATTTGACCGATCTTGTTTTGTATTTGGACTTCTATTAAAATTAATATAAATTAAAGTTATGTTTAAGGATTACTGATTTGGTATATCCTAACCTTGGGAAAACGGGGCGTAACACCTTCCCACACTCGGAAGGCCTTGCTTAAAAGCTCTGGGCGTGGCAGGATGTTACAAGTCTTACAACGTTTTAGTTAGAAACTGAAAGAAGGGAAAGCGTGTTACCGCATAATAATTATATTTGAAAATTTAGTACCGGGTGTTGTGAAACAAAGGGAGAGATAATTATAGAGAGAAGGTAGAGAGAAAGTACGGGAGACAGCTCTGTGTTATTATTCCATTATAAGGGGTATATATACACATACAATAGGGATAGAGTTTTCATAAGATAATATATTCTAGTATCCTATAATATATGGACATCCATATAATAATATTTCATAACACTCCCCCTTGGATGTCCATTACTGAAGAACATGCCTCGTTAAAAACCTTACGGGAAAACACTAGAAAGGAAAATAGTACAATAATCTCCAAACACGCATAACAAGATGCCTCGTTAAAACCTTTCCATGGAAAACCCAGTGGGACAAAACCATAGATAAGGAAAAAGAGTACAACGCGTGCTACTCCCCCTGATGATAACATGACTGTATATAACTTCAAATGAATCATGTTTTGACGTAACTTGTTGATCGTTGAATAGAATCCATTGTAGTTGATAAACTTGATATCTTCATATCCTTGATAATTTCAATCTTCACATTGCTTTAGAACTCACAATTCGGATGTAGTCATTCATGACAACTCTTGATCTTCATTTCAGGTAATACACCAAATAGTGAGAGAAAATAAGTTCAATTCTTCTCATAACATGACATAATATTATGTCTAAAACAATTGTCATCTCAACAATCATTATTATAGCGTATCAATAATGCGCTTGTAGTGCTACCTCGTTAAAAACCTTGATAGGAAAAACCCGTTAGGACAAAAAAACATAGTCGAAGGGAAAAAGAGTGTAGCAATTATCCATATATTGGATCTCTACGGGAGAATCAACCAAATTTGTTGGATAATAATAATCCACTAAATACCTTCAGTAATTTTCTTTGCTAACCCATTTGGATTGACATCCTCATTGTAGACTTTGACTACATTATTTTTCAATCATTATGGTTCTTATGGACCATAAACTTATTCACGTGTCATACAAATCTGAATTCTCATATGCTCAAACTGCAGGTTGAGACAACAAATAAACTTTAAAGGAGTTATGATGTTCCATTTTGGAACTAATGACGATATCTTTCAATCGTATTGTAGAGGTTCATATATTTTATCATGAGTTCAAAACTCAATTGATAATCATTCATAAGAGGCTCCTTCAGGGATTTATCCTCGTAGGAGTAAAATATATTTCTCCTTTAAACATTTATCCATAAACAATATTATGAAACATGTGCATACATGCGATATGAAACAAATTCCTAAATAACATATTTTAATAACAATGCAATAAAAAGAACATATACACTAAACTACGATGCAATGATGATTTATTATTTACATGCACATGATGATGACACAAAATACAAAGTATACAGTATCTTTTCCAATATTCATAATTTCAATTGACTTCAGGTCAATATATGAACTTTAGGTCCATGAGCTCATTTATAATCAAAGATTATATGTCGACAATCAAAATTAGGACTTACATATAATATCCCCACTTTCTAGTCCATTAAACTCCGCGCGCAAATGCATATCGGTTCCATAACCATGCCAATATAATTTCAACATCTCTTGATATTTTTAGTACTGATAAGTGATATCTGAATACATAAGGTACCATTTGATCTCTACATCGGCCATCTATTATCATTCAGATATTTATGTCACTTTATGGACATACAAATTTCTTTACTCTATAAGAGTACCAACTGCTCATACTTGTCATTTTCTTATTATTTGAAATATGTGAACCGATATGACTTCCACATTACATTCCATGTGTGGTTATTGTTCAATTTGACAAGAATTTCAATTTTCATTACATATAATATATATGACTAATTTATAGCACGCTATACCACAAATAGGGCTAATATGTCTATAATTAAATCATAGATCCCAATGTAATATCACATTTAGACAAGGTGATCAAACTGGTATCGTTATACATCTTCATAACTAAATGAATGTCATCATTGTTAATTTTATGAACCTCTATTTAATGTATTTCATATTGAAAACAAACCGCTGAACTTCAGGTCCAGTTGGGGATATCATACTAGTTTGTTTTTACCAGCTTCTCCTTATCATTCTCCCCCTAAGGCCTAAGGTCAGTGGCGGACCCAGAGCTTTTTGAATGGAAGTGCACAATCGGAAAATAAAAAAATAAAAAATAACAATACAATAAAATGCTTAAATATTAAATTTCGTCTTACATAGTTAGGGGAAAAAAAATAACAGTACAACAAAATGCTTAAACATTAAACTTCGTCTTACAACAAAATGATAAGTAGGGTTCTTTACTGTTATGAGATAACAAAGGAGGTTTTTCGTTGCTAAGGGATGTCAAAGGAAGTTCTTAAACATTTTTATTCAGTTCATCATTTTGAGAAGATGATGAAGTTATTTTATGTGCCTTTCTTTCTGAATTCTAAAAAGATTCTAAACTTCTATATTTCTTCATTAACCTAAAAATGAAAAACCAAATCTCAAATTAGGAGTCTATACTTTTAAATTTAGTTTTTTCATGAATGAACAATCAAATTAATGGAAATAGCAACAAATAAATGAATCAAAATTCAAAATTCACAACCAAAAGTCACAAGTAAACAACCAACAATCAATACAAAGAGGAAATGAAATTTTAGGAAGGAATATTAAAAATGGTACAGGGCAGAATATTAAAAATAGATACATTAAATGCTACTGCAGAGGAAGGAACCCGCTACCTTCAGCCTTAATTCCAAAGCCTTATCCACTGTGTCAGTCTAATTATACTGACAATCAGAACACTTGTATTTTATATGTTCATTTTGTGACAGTATCGCCATCCATGGGTGTGTGGGAAAATATCCGTATACTTCCCTTTAAATCACTCAGGATTATAATGAAATTATGATTAAATGATTAATAGTCATAAACGAAAATGCATAATAAGTGAGAGATTAGAAATAACCTTTAGTCCTTGCTTAAAGGCCTAAGAACAATATCAAAATGATGATATCTCCTAATCGTAGCACCCAAGATAGAATGAGAAATGCCCTTTAATTTGCTAGAATATTTTTGTCAAAAGTTACTGTTAACTTTTAAATTTTGTGATGTGAAAAATGATGGAGGCACAAGAGAGTGAATTAGGGTTTTGAAGAAAAGAAAACTAAATTCCTCATCTCCTTCCACCTTCTCACGACACCCATTAGGTTATATGGGGAGATATTTTCTCCTCTAATTAACCACTAATGGACCGAAAATTTCAGAGTGAATCTGGACTTTATTTCGGTTAAATTCGCTTTAATATATAATGTGTATTATTATTATAAATGTCATTTATGCTGTCCTGTATTAATATGTCCATACAACATTTTGTAGTCGATACATTAATACCGGACTGACAACATCTAATATGACAATCGTATAATATATACGTTAATTATAATTATCCGTATAATTATAATTTGCTAATTCAATATAACATTTTATATTCAATTACGAATTAACATTTTAATTCGCATAAGCTTACATTATATATATGTTAATTAAATACAACAATTTATATTTAATTACGAATTACTTTTAATTCGTCTCAGCATATATTATTTAATCGTTATTAAATAATCGTCTCATCATCACATTGACTAACCTTTTAGTCAAATACACTGACTAACCTTTTAGTCATATAATAGGGCATCAATATGATTATTTTCTCAAATAATCACATCTCTCAAACACATCCTTTAGGTGTGACTTTTAGGGACCAGTTGATCACCGCCATCTGTATGACAATAACGTCAAACTTATCTAGCAAGCCAACCGTTATTGATAAACGTTAATCAACTGATTATTATACAAAGTATACCCTGTGAACCTACAAAGATTTATTTATGTTATTGCACTAACTGTGGAGGACACTAGCTCCAACAATCTCCCACTTGTCCGTACAAGTGTATGTGCGATAACCGATTCTCATATCCATAATAAATTTCTCCCACTCAATGTAAACCAATTTGCAAAGTCCGTATTCACAAAGGTCGTAGTTACAAGTGATCAGTATCAAGAGTGGTTTCCCCGACTAGAGAGTAACTTAACTGATAAACGAATCTTTATTCGAGCATGGCCATGCATTTCAGTTACAGCTCCTCGAGTGGCCCTGAGAAATAACATAACCTGATAAAGGTTGGATATTTTCTTCAACTCGAATCTTGCAGATACAAGCGCAGTATGAAATGACCCAGTGAAAATCTACTTAGCCTCCTGTTACGGTCGACCATGAGAAAGAAACCAAAGTCACCCAAAAACTGCCTTAATCTCAAGAGACAGTCGATAGTCAAAAGAATCGACTCTAGGAACACTATGGACGTCCTATCCACGACCTGGCACCTAATGTTCTGAAACATTTAGGACTCCATAACGTTGTCACAAAATGTCCTGCGAGGTATCATTATAACTCGCATATGTGATCGATCAGTCAACTGTTTGACTTATGGCTCGTTGAACCCACCATCAATCGACTTCACAGAATAATTGCCAGAGTTATCAGCTCATGTAGGCGATTACGGACCAAAACAAATATAATGTAATTCAGTTCACTTTGTGGTGTTCAATGTTGTCAGTACAACCCACATGAAAAACAAAATATAAAACAAAACGATGATTTCATAGATTGTTTTATGAAAAAGATACAGGTGTCTAATCCAAATAAAACAACTAATACAACTCAGGAACACGTTTTGATTCCCATGGAAATAACGTGCCCTTCATGCTTATCATATCTCAATGGTTTAGTGAGAGGATCTGCGACGTTATCATCCGTAGCAATCTTGTCTATCACTATCTCCCTTTGCTCCAGTAATCTCGGATCATGTGAGCCTTCCGTTCGTACGATGCCTAGCTTGTTGCTGGACTTGGCTCCTTGCTGGAGATGGCACCACTATTATCACAATAAATGGTGATCGGGTCATCCGAACTAGGAAATACAGTTAGTCCCTGTAAGAACTGACGCATCCATATAGCTTCCTTCGCAGCCTCTGAAGCAGCATAGTACTCGGACTCAGTCGTAGAATCTGCTATAACACTTTATTTGGAGCTTTTCCAGCTGACCGCAGCGCCATTAAGAGTAAAAACGAATCCAGACTGAGATTTCGAGTCATCTCGATCCGTTTGGAAGCTAGCATTTGCGTAACCGATTGCGCATAGCTCAGTGTCTCCTCCATAAGTCAATACCCAATCCTTAGTCCTCCGTAGGTACTTAAGGATATTCTTAACAGCCATCCAGTGTGTTTCACCTGGATTGCCTTGGTATCGACTTGTCATACTCAATGCATATGCCACGTCTGGACGTGTGCATATCATTGCATACATGATCGATCCTATAGCTGATGCATAAGGAATCCGACTCATGCGCTCGACCTATTCCGATGTCTTTGGTGCCTGAGCTTTACTCAACTGCATCCCAGAAATCATTGGAAGGTTCCCCTTCTTGGAGTTGGTCATGCTGAACCTCTCAAGAATTTTATCTATATAAGACTCCTGACTGAGGGATAACATCCGTCGTGATCTATCTCTGTAGATACGGATCCCCAAAGTTCTTTGTGCCTTGCCCAGATCTTTCATCTGGAAATGGTTCTTTAACCAAACTTTTACCGCAGTTAAGAGAGGTATGTCATTCCCAATCAAAAGTATGTCATCGACATACAATATTAGGAAGACAATCTTGCTCCCACTCGACTTGATATATAAGCATGGTTCCTCGACTGATCGAGTAAATCCATTCTCTTTTATCACGTGGTCGAAACGATGATTCCAACTCCGAGAAGCTTGCTTAAGTCCATAGATGGAACGCTTAAGCTTGCATACTTTCTTAGGATTTTTAGGATCAATGAAACCCTCGGGTTGTACCATGTACAACTCCTCCTCCAAATAACCGTTTAAGAAGGCGGTTTTCACATCCATTTGCCAAATTTCATAGTCATGAAAAGCGGCAACCGCTAAGATTATCCTAATGGAACGCAGCATAACTACGGGTGCAAAAATTTCATCACAGTGCAATCCTTGCACTTGAGTGAAACCATTTGCCACTAGTCGTGCCTTGTAGGTATCTGGTTGTCCTTCTACAGAATGCTTTATTTTGTAAAGCCATTTGCACTGAAGAGGCCGAACCTTATCAGGTAAGTCAACCAGATCCCATACGCCATTCTCATACATAGAGTCCATCTCGGATTGCATGGCGTCAAGCCATAGCTTAGAGTCGGAACAGGTCATGGCACCTTTATAGGTAGCGGGTTCGTTACTCTCTAGGAGTAAAACGTCATCTCTCTCATTCTCCTCGACCATACCAATGTATCTGTCTGGATGAATAGAGTGTCTACCCGACCTCCTAGGTTCCAAAGGAATATTAACCGCAGCCGATGATGAAGGAACAGTTTCCTCCATTGGTTGCTCGGTTGTTGGTTCTTGAATCTCCGACAGATCGAAGGTTCCATTACTTGTCCTATTCTCGAGAAACTCTTTCTCTAAGAACGTCGCACTAGCCGCAACAAAAACTCGATGTTCGGTAGGCGAGTAAAAGTAATGACAAAACATCCCTTTTGGATAACCAATAAAGTATGTCTTGACCGATCGTGGGCCGAGCTTATCGTCAGGTCTCCACTTGACATAAGCCTCGCAGACCCAAACCCGAATAAAGGACAAGTTAGGGACCGTTCCCTTCCATAATTCATATGGAGTCTTGTCTACAGCTTTACACGGACTTCGGTTAAGTATTAAAGCAACTGACAAAAGAGCATAACCCCACAATGAGTCAGGTACAACCGTGTGACTCATCATGGATCGAACCATATCAAGTAATGTTCGATTTCTCCGTTCGGACACACCATTCAATTGTGGTGTTCTAGGTGGAGTTAATTGTAGTACTACACCACAGTCTTTAAGGTGTTGATCAAACTCATTCGAAAGATATTAGCCACCACGATCTGAACGTAGTGCTTTAATCTTTCTATCCAACTGGTTCTCAACCTTATTCTAGAATTCCTTGAACTTTTCAAAGGACTCACTTTTATGCTTCATTAAGTAGACATATCCATATCTACTCAAATCGTCCGTGAAAGTGATAAAATATCTATAGCCATCTCTAGCGTTGATTGACATAGGTCCACACACCTCAGTATGTATGAGTCCTAATAGGTCAGCAGCGCGCATTCCAACACCTTTGAAGGAAATTCGAGTCATTTTGCCTATGAGACATGATTCACACGTGCCAAAAGATTCATAGTCAAATGGGGAGATAGTCCCATTATCAATGAGCTTCTTCACGCGTTTTTCATTTATGTGTCCCATACGGCAATGCCATAAATAGGTTTGATCTTTGTCACCAACCTTTGCTTTCGTACTACTCACATGCAATATATCTGTGGTTTGATCTAAAACATAAATCCCAGTCATGGAAACTGCTTTACCATAAATCATTTCGTTTAAAGAGAAAATACAGCTATTATCCTTTATTACAAACGAAAAGCCGTCCTTATCAAGTACGGAAACGGAAATAATGTTTTTAGATAAACTGGGTACATAGTAACAGTTATTCAGAAATAACTCAAATCCACTCGGGAGTTGGGTTACATATGTTCCCACTGAAACGGCAGCTACTCTTGCTCCATTGTTTCCCCACCTCGCAGTCCACATCACCCCATCAGCCCCTTTCGAGAGTTTGGTGATGTTCTAGCCAATGCATTACACAGATAGAACCCAACCATTATCTATACCCATGTTCCGAAACTTGTGCCATATGGTTTCTCATTCATATGAATAAAAGAAGAAGACATACCAAAGGAGAGACGCGTCCTTGCTTTTATGTCCTCAACGGTAACCGGGGAATTCCGCCTGTTCCTCCTCCAATGCCCAAGCTTGTGGCAATGGTGGCACTCCACGTTACCTTCCTCGCTCTTTGTCTTGCCTTGTGAGCTACCGCTAGTCTCACCAGGCCCACTCTTGCCTTGCCCTGGCTTTTTGAATTTCGGCTTCCCTACAGCTAGGTTGGCCTTAGCCTTGCCCTAACCTTTGCCCTTGTTTGCTATCATGAGAACGTCTTGTTTCAGACTCCCACTCAATTTCAGATCACTCTCTGTCTGTACAAGGAGTGAGTGGAGCTGATGAAGACTCTTCTTCATATCATTCATATAGTAATTTGCCCTGAAAAGGGCAAAACCATCATGAAGTGAATGGAGAACGCGGTCCATGACGATCTTCTCATCGATTTTGCAACCAAGTGCCTCCAGTTTCTCGACATTCTCAATCATATCAAGAATGTGTGGGCTAACCGCTTGGCCCTTCTGGAGTTTCGCCTCAAAGAAGCGACAGGTATGCTCATAGCTAACGATTCTCGGAGCTTTCGAGAACTCGTTAGAGAGCGTGGTGAAAATCTTATTCGCACCATGGGCAATGAATCGCCTTTGCAAATTTGATTCCATTGAAAAGATGAGTACGTTCTTTATCGCACCCGCCTCCATTACGAAATCACTATAAGCAAGTGATTCATTTGCTCTTGCATTGGGGCCTGGGTTGGGCGGTAGTGGCTCAGTCAAGTACTTGAGCTTACCGTCCGCAATGGCAGCATTCCGTAATGCCGCCTCCCAGTCCGCAAAGTTGGACCCGTTATTCTTCAGTCGCGTTGACTGATTCATAGTGTCCATGAAAATCTTAAGCCAGGACTCACGTCCGAGCGTGGCACTTGGCATTGGGTCATCAGTATGGCCAACCATTTGTTATTAGCAGTTATATCTGTATATAACGAATTCAAAAACTGTGAAAAAGAAAATATATATGATAAGTATTCATCGTTTTAATTTTGAGTCTAATGAAAAACTATTTAATGCGATGACTCGTGCATTTATATAATTGACCTCCCTCAAGAATTATATAAATGATCCCAAGACTCAATTTCTATAAATTGATAAGCCAACCTCTTGGCTAATTCTAATTTTAGAATTCCTGGTCGATAAATTTCTGTAAATTCTATCTTTAGTCCATCATATTCACGAGATATTACTCGTACTATAATGTTGAGATAAAAATAGGTCAACACTCACTACTTACCCAACGTAGAAGGGGTCATATTATGACTTCTGACGAAGAAGGGGTTCATAGTAGTTTTCCCTATAAAGACTAGTCTCAATTTTATTTATAGGGGAAGGTCTCATCATCTTAACTTTAATTCATTTTAAGTGAACGAATGTCTAGCAACTCGAGAATGATTTAAACTAAGGTGATGACCCTAAAAGCGAGTGACATCTGTATGTCCATGATTAAAATATTCAAACTGTATGAATCATTTTTCATGCATTTTTAGGTGGTTTGGTTTAGGCGGAATATGATGCAATTATCTATCATGTGAATAAAGCAACGAGAATGGAAAAATAAAACGCAAAATAAAACACCTAGTGTGGCCTAACTACCAAAATGAACAAAATACAAGTTGGAATCCACCCTTGGACCCGAGAAACTAGTCTTGATGTTCCATCTTGGTCCATATAGGGGGAGTGAGCCATCCGATCTCCATCTTGAATCTTCTCAAAATACATTTTAAAAATTACAAATGTAAACCTATTTACATTCTAATTCAAAATGATTCCAAAAATTAAAATTACAAAGGGGAGATACGAGATCTCTAAATACAACCAAGACTATGTTTCCATCATTACGAAAACATAATCTACTAAGGCCACACTAGTAAATTACAACTGACTGTACAAAAATGCGTAAAATTAAACCATTCAAACAACATTCAACATAATAAAAGCATCAACTAAAAATTAATCATACAAAACATAATGCATAAATTATGTTGATTAATTATCCAAACCACCATTAAATCATGTGACGATTCCGTAATTCATCACGAGATTTCAATCAAAATCCAATGAAATTCATAATCAATATGAATTACAATAACATTATTTTAAACCTTTTTAAAATAACATGGTATCAAATATTTTGTGAACTTTTTCACAAAAACAATCATACATTATCTTTATAATGTACAAAACGAAAAAAAAGGTTTAATAAAAAAAAAACGAAATTTTTTTTATTTTATTTTATAATTACTGTTCACGTATGAACAGTAGCAGGTACCAAAAAAATTTTTTTCTTTTTTTTTTCTCTTACAGTTTATACAAAAAAAAACCAAAAGAACCCTTTTTTTTTTTTTAAAACCGCTGCTGTCAAAAAAAAAAAAAAAAAAATTTTTTTTTAACTGTGAACAGTACATGAACAGTACACGGGCAGCAAAAAAAAAATCAAATTAAACGGTTTTAATTCGATCATGCTTATATTAACTAGATCGGTACAAACAAACAATATCTAATCGATATTAAACATTGATACAAACTAGATGATTCAAATTAACCTTTTAACATGAATATCTAGATCATTTTATACCGAAAATATAAAGCAAAAGGATGTTCATTAACATTCATATCAAATTCCATTTACGTTTTAATTCAATCATTATTAAATCAAAACATCTACAAATTCATATATTATTATCTCAACCTTTTAAAATAACAATATTTGAATCAAAATGGAACACCCAAAAAAATAAAAAACACACGGCATAAAAAAAGTTATGCCGAATGGAATTTTTTTTTTTTTTTTAAAATTATACAAATTCAATATTTACGAAAATCATATAAACAATTAGGGTTAGGTACAAAATCTAAATTTTTCCCCTTCCCTTTTTGTTTCTCACGGCACTACTTAGGGTTTTGGGGAGATATTTTTCTCCTCAAAAAATAACCACCCATTGACTGAAAAACAGAGTGTATCTGGACACTTTTGTTTTGGTCATTTTAGCTTCCAATATAATGTAATATATTATAATCGTCATTTGTCATGGACCGACATCATTATAATACATCATTAGTTATAAATATCCATTTATAATTTGCCAATTAATTATAAATATCCGTATATTTATAATTTGCCAATTAATTATAACAGTTTATGATTAATTAGCTCACATTATATACAACAATTAAATATAACATTTTATATCCAATTTACGAATTACAGTTAATTCGTCTAAGCTAACTTTATTTAATCGTTATTAAATAATCGTCTCATCATCACATTGACTAACCTTTTAGTCAAATACACTGACTAACCTTTTAGTCATATAATAGGGCATCAATATGATTATTTTCTCAAATAATCACATCTCTCAAACACATCCTTTAGGTGTGACTTTTAGGGACTAGTTGATCACCGCCATCTGTATGACAATAACGTCAAACTTATCTAGCAAGCCAACCGTTATTGATAAACGTTAATCAACTGATTATAATACAAAGTATACCCTGTGAACCTATAGAGATTTATTTATGTTATTGCACTAACTGTGGAGGACACTAGTTTCAACACTAAGTTCTAGACTAAAACTAAAGTTACGCTGAAAAGTATCTATATAATATTTTTAAATTACAAATAGGGTACATTTGCGGGTGTTACAATCACCCCAACTTTTAAAAAGTTTCGTCCTCGAAACTTGAGAGTAGAAAACAAAAGTATTAAAGACAGGAATCGGTTTTCAAAACCAACACGAAAGCTTTTACAAGGAAATCATTTATGAAACGAGGTTCATCTCGAAAACGATTTAAGGTAATTTTTCATAAGTGCGAAACTTTACTTAAGGATCTCAAGAGTGCCCATCGCGAACGAGAACTCTAGTTATCAAAAATCAAATCAGTGTCGAAATAGTGAAATCGAAATTCAAAACAAACGTTAGTAAGTGCAGGACTAGTCACCAGACGTCTCCAATAACATGTCCAAACATCCAACCAACGAAAAATCAAAATATAAAAGCAAAAGGAATCCATTTTCTCCAAAAAAAGAGGGTACACAATCCATCCTTAGACTTCTTTGAAAAGTTAGATTTGGAATACAATATGGAAATTTGAAGGTTTTCTCAAAGATAAAATAAAAATAAGAAGACATTACACGTACATAGGGCGACTCACACATCTCACACACAATTCAGGGTAACAAAATATATACAAAACACGCAAAAACGAAACAAATCGAACTCTTAGGGATAGGAAGATCACGATGAAGTCGGCAGGAAGATCTACAAGAATTCGACATCACTAACTCTACTAATAAACTAGTCCTCAAAAGAATGTAATTTACCTCAATTACACTTTAACCATCCTAAATCGCCAAACTCCATAAACATTATTTACAACAATCACAATCAAAGCAACAAACATAATTATCTAAGATCCAACTAGCCTCATCCAAGGTCTCACGACAAGGGAAAATCTACAATCCATTATCGATTATAATGATTCTTTAATACGCCCTAACATCCTTAACTCGATCGTTACTACGCTCGAAGCCTCGAACATAAATAGTCACATTAGCAAACTATGGTGGTTACTAATCCTCAAGATAATATGGGTTCACCATTCTAACTTTATAATCCATAACAACTGAGCACTCACTATCCAAAGCTTGCAACGAACATCTCTCAATCTTAAACTATGATTCCTTAAGAATAAAAGAAAATTATTAATTCCAAACCAGAAATGGCCAATTACTTGGCAATCCGACAACCATTCAAATCATCTAGTTCATCTAAAACTCAAAATGAATCGATTTTCATTTATGACAATACTCCTCAAACTTTGGTTACCGGCTTAATTACCCTAAAGCAAAGTCTCTTTTAGAATCCACCAATTAGAGACATCTAATTCCCAAATGATATCCCAAACAACCGTTATAATACCCAACAATAACGAACTATTATTATGATCAACTAAATTCTCAAAATAACACCACAATACCAAGCTCCGAATCTAAAACCACTAAGAGATGATACATTATCACTATTAGGATTCATCCTAGAGCTTAAGTCCTATTTCCCATGATCAAATACAACATGAAATTTGCATCAATCCAAATACACATATTCTAACTAAAGAATTCCAAAATACATTACGCTCATTCTCTGAGCCTTGCAAATGGGATGTCCAATCCATTAGAGTAAAGATTAAGCATCAACGAGACAGGAAACGATAAAGAATCTCAAGGAGAACACGATAATAATCAGGCACGAGATTACAAGAGAGGAACGCTGAAAATAACAAGGTCAAAAAGAGACAAAGCAGATAGCAGCGTTATGAAGATATCCGAGTAAGAAAGAAGGTACGAGCATGCGATTTATTAAAGATCAATCTTGACAAAAACATTCAAGAATGGAAATGAAAAGGGACAATGGCACGAGTAAAGGTTTAAGGTTCAATCCACAAAATTTCTCCTTTCAGACTAAGGGTGATAGCAAAGCAACTCATCCTAATAACAAAGGTCTCTTACAAGGGACCCTCGTACCACAAATTATCAAAGTAAGGTACACCTAGATTTAACAAATCGATTACAACCTAATTCATCCATCCTTTCATATAACACGAATTCCCAATTGCGGAATTGCAACTCAACCCAAGTAACATTCTCTCAACTCCAAAATTTGACACATTCTCAAAGGTTTCAAAACCGTAGGACTAACCAGGAATTCTTCATACTAATCTCTTTTCAACTCATATGGCCCACAAGGTAGAACACCAAACAAAACGTCATCATCCACATCCTAAGGCATCACCACCATAGCTCATCTAATCAGATTCCACTCATGTCCATAATCCTTAAGTACCATGGTTTAATCTATCATGACGATTTACTACCTCAACCAAGTCTCCGATACCATGATATAAGATCATACTTTTAAATCCCCGAATTATAGCCAAGCACTTTTCCACCAAGCATATACCCAAGAATACACACTCGGAAATCATAGGAAGTCACTTAGTCTCAAGGGCAATTCACAACTCAAGACATCATTCAAACTCCTAAACTCAAAAGATTAAATCACTAATGGGTTAAGAAGTCCTAGCCAACTCATTCAACCTTACACCATCAAATACCATGAATTATTCACACATGAGTCATGGCAAGCATTAAGCATTAAAATCATCAAACATATCTAACTACCTTTCCTCAAAGATACAACCAATCATCATCAATTAGGGTGAACTTAGATCTACACCATTTACCTCAAATCCCAAATTCATTCTAACCAACACTAACATCCCACAAAGTTCAAAATTCTTCCAACCAAGAATAATATACTACAAACAAAAGGGTATGGTGTCCACAAAAGGTCACATAAGGAAGTTGAAGGTAAAATTTGATAAGGAGGAGGAAAGTAACAAGAGTAATTTCCAAGGGGTAAAGAAGTTAGATGATAAATAAGCACTTAGATAGAAGGAAGAGAGCATGATACATTAAGGGCGAGAGAAATCATCGATGAGGAAGAAATACACTTCAATTAGGCTTGTTAATCTTCAATCTTCGGTAGAGGATACTGCTTCTAGGTAACACATGATCCACCTCAAGACGATAGATACAAACAAACACAACATCACTCAACACAATCAACAAGCAAGTTAGAACCTAACAAACATCAAGTACACCAAAGACTACCACCTTAGGTCCTTAAGTCTACCCATCTCTCATTTATTATTTCAAGGTCAAGTAATTTAAGTTTAGGGTTCACGTGTGTGCGTCGGGAGTGTTAAGGCTCTGATACCAACTGTGACAACCCTCGCGAATGCGGAAATAAAACATAACAAGCATGCGATTTATATAGCGGAAAATACGGTGTTTTTAAAACTTTTTACATGCCAAGATAAAAATACGAGGAATGTCAAATAAATACAAACTAAAATAAGATATACTACAAAGAGACGAAGTCTCTCAAAATGTTATCAGATATCAAAGTTGTTTAGCAACTAGCTAAGAAACGTCTAGGGGTGAATCGTCAAGGCCAACGCCCGCTAGCTCACACCCGAACCCAAAATACAACAAGCAAAATCCATCCAAGCAAGCACCCTGTTCATCCATGAAAAACATGAACGCCACAGTCAGTGGGGAGTAACTCCGGGTTCTCCCAGCCATATCACAAATAACATACTTAAACGGAAATACATAAATAGAAGCATACATATATAATTATACATGTGAATTACGAGAAGGATAAATAGGCATTTCAATATATAAAGATATAGGCGTATGAAGTACAAAACCGTAATCATCGGATTATAGACAAAATCGGGGAAGACACCCTTAGGCAACTATACACTCACTAGGGCTTACATCTCACCGTTAGTGGCATACACTTGATAAGATAGAACTCGACATATGAACTGTACGCATCAGATTATAAATAGACTCGGGGAGAACACCCTTAGGCAACTATATACTCACTAGGGCTTGCATCTCACCGTTAGCGGCATATACTTGATAAGATAGAGACTCGACATATAAACCACGCCAAGTCATCCAACGGTCACAAATAAACAACATATAACCATCCGTCCAAACATACGAATATGATAACATTATCTCTCACGGTAAATGACACGCACTAGCACCGTGTACATGTCAAGTATGATTAAAATCGCATCCACGGGATAAACATTTCCCTGAATGCATACACGATTCAACATTTCGTATATGTAGACTAATTTCCTCCTGGTAGAACGACGATAATAATACGGTCCTAATCTAAACCTGGCCAGACTCTCGGAATCACATTTTCCGATTCGACATGCGATAAACATTTCGCATCCAAGGCTCGGTCATCCATAGAAGCCGAGTACCCCAAATTCGGTCAACCTTCACGAAAGAGGCGGAAAAGAGCACAAGCATCATAAAAAGAAGTACGCTACATGCAATGACACCACCTCGCAAGTATACAACATTTGACGGTCGGGTCGATCAACGCAAAGCGTTCGCCTCCCAACAACGTCGTCATATGCCCACTAACACATGCAATTAAGCAGTAAGGATACACTCCTTGTTCCGACATTCCAGCCTTACGAGCAAGGAGGTAGCCGGGGAAAGAGAGTTCATAGCACATAACAATTAGTGCTCAAACCATAACATATGTAAAACCGACTCAAATGGGGACATATCAAAAACTGTCACAAAACATGCGATACAAGCGTGATATAAATGTAACAATGATAAACATGAAACAATACGTGATTACATAAGCATTAGACCAAGTTTAAGAAGTATAATGAATAAGAAGCATAAATCTCATCTCAAAACAACAAGTTTGGAAACTATTAAAACAAGGGTCCACTTCAAACGGTCATAACTAGAGTTCTAGACATGCAAATGCACAAATTCCAAATGGAGGAGATAGATTATCCTCTTATGGTTCCAACGGTAGGTCACAAAACCAAAACAAGCAAGTAACGAAGGAGATATGATCATTTTACAAAAAGGAGTCAGTGCAGTGAGTCCCAGCCGGTCAGGGGGACCGGCGGCCGGGTACCCGGCTGGGACATCATCAACAAACGAAATAATCCAAAAATACAGCGAGTTCCCAGCCGGTCAGGGGGACCGGTGGCTGGGTACCCGGCTGGGAACACTTCTACCCGAGAACAACAACACTTCAACATTGATTTTTCAACAACCATCAATATCTACTATCAACTATCATTAATCATCAACAATTATCAACAATTATCAACCAACAATAACCATCATTAACAAACACCAATTCTATGAATACTAATCCTATCCTAAATACGATTACTAACATCAAAACACATTAAAACACGTAATGATATCGAGTAACCCTTCACCGCTACCTTTTCGCGTCTTCAATCGATTTCTAAGCCTTCCTCCACTAGATAGTAATCTTTGTCGGGGTCTTGAAGGTCTCCACCTATAAAAAGACGACAAAAGATGAATATAATTCACCTTTGAGAATGACGAATAAATTGAAAATAAGAAAGACGGTAATTTTATTATCAAATAAGATAGAGGACGATGAGAGGAGAAGATTATGACGAAAATCAACGGATTTGAATAAGAAATGGATGAGTAGTGAGGAGTTTGAGTTTGATTGAAAATGGGTTTAGGGTTTTGGTTACATGATGAAGAACAAGAAGAAGAAGTAAGTGGAAAAAGATGAGGGAAAAAGGGGATATAAAGGTGAGTGGAAGAATATGGGGGAAAAAGCCCAAAATTCGCCTTAGGGCGTAACTCACATGGAATTCCGTGTAAACTCCAAATACGAACTCGGATTTGCTAAATTAGACACGGGAAACTAAGTTCTAGATTAAAACTAAAGTTACGCTGAAAAGTATTCATATAATATTTTTAAATTACAAATAGGGTACATTTGCGGGTGTTACACTTGTTATCTTTTCATTGTTAATTAGAAGATGTTTATTATTGTTGATTTCCTTTTGCAATCCTTAGTTAATATTGAATTTCCTTTGAATATGAGTGAGTAGTAATCTTGCTAGGGTTATGTGGGGGATTATAGGTTCTAGTATGAGTTAATGTGTTCTTGTTGGGGTTAATAGTTGATTATTGTCTTGTCTCCATGCTATGCTTATAACATGTTTGATGAAATGCCTACTTGAGTTTGCATGATTCTCTTGCTTGTTTCGAATACCACAAGATCGAAAGTCGTGGTTTTTCGTAGAACCGCTAGTTTGGCAAGCCGTATCTAGTGACGCGATAGCTAGTTAGAGTCGGTTTGAGGAGAAATTGTAAGAACGAAAGCCTCAATTCACTTTCCTAGACTAGACGACATTTCAACTATTAAACTCGGCTTTTTCACCCGACTTTACTACCCATATGAACCCACTCACCCTAGTTTTCCCTCTTATTCGATAAAAATACAATCTTTCTCGTTTTAGGCTCCATTTGTTGTTTTTATTTGCTTTTAATTGTTGCTTTTAATTTGTTGCGTTTAGTAGTTCTTAGTCCCCTCACTAAATTCTTGTTAGGCTATAATAGGACACATTCAAGCTTGTAGTTGACCCCTCCATCCTTTGTGGTTCGACCCCGACTTCCGCTATCACATTAGTTGGGTTTTATAAATTGTTTTTGCTTGGGCGGTGTGCGACAAAAACTGCTCATCAAATGGCGCCGTTGCCGGGGATGGCGTTAGGAAACTCATAGTTTGTTTTGTGTCTTAGATTTAGTCAAGTTACTTATTGTTGTTTTTGTTGGTGTTTAGTTGTTTGACTATTTGTAGAGTGCCTTGCATTATTGTCTTTCCCTAGTGTGCCCAAAAACACACTAGGAGTCTAACTTGTTTTTGAGTTGCTTTTGAGTGCATGCCTAGGGGTGAAGGGTTGTTCTTGAGCCATCCGGTGCCGGAAAAGTTGTTTAGGACTCTACGAGCTAATACACTTGCTCGAGTAAGAAATTCAACAACGGTTAGCCGTCAACAAGCCAATACTTCTACCGCTTCTACTTCCACTCCAACAACCGATCACCCACAAAACGACATCATTGAACCCACATTCGAAAACCCCTTCTACAATACACTACAAAACACACCACCAAATTCACCACCTACAACACCTCAACAAAAAAAAAACCACAAATGACTACTTTACGTGACCGTAACCGGCCCAATCATGATGATACCCAATCTCCAATCAATTTCGGTGTCTTGGCCCCAAATAACTTCGAGATACACCCGGCTCAAATGAGTTCGATTGAGCGGGATAACTTTGGAGGCCTTCCCGATGAGGATGCTCATGCTCACTTGAGGAAGTTCAAGAGTTGAGTAGCAATCATGAAAAGAAATGGTGTGCCCGAGGAAACCCTTTGTGTAATGTTGTTCCCATTTTCTCTCAAAGACCGGGCGGAGAGGTGGTTGAATAACCATGCTCCAAACACTTTTACTACTTGGGATGCCTTAGCTAAGGAGTTTCTAAGCAAGTATTACCCCGCCTCAAAAACGGCAATGCTAAGGAATGAGATAACAACCTTCCAACAAGAGGATGGAGAATCCTTGGGAGAGGCATGGGATCGATTCATTGATCTACTTGCCCATTGCCCTCATCATGGCATAGCGGATTGGTATGTCACTCAAACATTCTTTCAAACTCTTCTCCCTCAAACCAAGGCTATGGTGAATGCATCCGCGGGTGGGATTTTTGATCATTTGAATGACCAACAAGGGTCGGCATTGATTAAAAAAATGGTTGAGTCGGAGTCTAGCTATGAAACTAGAGGAAATAGCTTGAGGAGGAGCTCGAAATACCCAAGTGAGAACTTTTCAAATGCGGACACTAATGCCAAGATTGACTTGCTCACACAAACTTTTACTAAGGGTTTAGCCGAGCTTCAAAAGGCCCACAATCAAAGTCAAGGCCATCATGTAAATGAAGCTAGTGGGTCTTATGCACCTCCCATGGTGGAAGCTTATCAAACCCCTAGTTGTGAAGTTTGCAATGGGTATGGACACACCTTTGAAGTTTGTGGGAATAATGTGTCATATAACAATGAAGGAGGGAATGACTTTCAACATGTGAATGCATTTCAAGGGGTCAACAACAACCCAGGGCCCTCAAGGCCTCCCTTCCAAAACCAAGGTGCTTACAATCCAAACTCCAACTTATATCATCCGGGTTCGAGAAGCCACCCAAATATGAGCTATAAAAGCCAAAATGTGTTAAACCCTCAACACTCACAAGCTTCAACTTCCAACCCTCCAGGTTTTTCCCAACCTAGAGGCGGAGGTCAATTTCTAAGAGGAAACAACAACCAATTCAACAAATCGCTACAAGGCCAAGGATCCAACCAATTCCAAAACCAAAACTTCAATGATCAAGGTTACAATACCCATGGTAACTTTCAAAACCAAGGTAATTGGAATCAAGGTCAAGGTAATTGGAACCAAAACCAAGGGAACCCAAACTTCAACAACCAAAGCCAAGGTAATTTTTACCAAGGCAACCAAAATAACCAAGCAAGTCAAGGGTTCCCCGAACAATCTTTCCAAGGCCAAGGGCCAAATTTCAATGGTCAAGGTTCAAGAGATCAACAAGGAAATTTCAACAATCAAAGGAACAACAATCAAGGTTCAAGTAGTCGGAATGACTATGGATTTGCACTTCCTTTGACCAACCAACCTCACCAAGAGAATGAGCCTTCCATGAGTGATGTTTTGCAACTTGTCAAGAACATGGAGATCCAAAGCAACTTGGCCTTGCAAAATGTCACTAATGCTCACAAGAAAGAAGTGAGGGAATTGGAAGCTAGGTTGGCTTCTCAAGCTTTGAACAATCCTCAAAGGCCTCCGGGAGGTCTTCTTGCTCAAGGGAAAAGCTCCAAGGATGCTTCATCAAGTCACCAAGCATGTGCGGTGACTTTGAGGAGTGGACTTGTAATCGAGAACCCTTACATGGACATGATAAATGATGAAACTCCATATGAAGAGCATGTTGAGGAGGGTAAAGAAATTGAAGAGCCCGTTTTGACTCCCACCTTGGAGTTGAAAGATGATGACAAGGGAAAGGGTAAAGTTGATGGAAGCTCAAGCCTTGACAACCAACCCAAGGAGGGTGAAGATGGGTATGTTGAAGTTGTGCCTTATGAGGAGGAGATGATCAAGGATGCCGATGATGAAGGAGTAGAGGTGAAACCAATAGCAAAAGCTAAGGTAACTAAGAAAACTCTCATTTCAAAGGTATCTCCCGATTCTCCACTTGTTGTTTCTGATATCCCCTACCCTTCTTGAGCATTAAAGACAAAGGAAAACTTCAAGTTCACTCAATTTCAAAAAACGCTTGAGGGACTTGAAGTAACGTTGCCTTTCACCGAGGTCATATTAAACATGCCCACTTACTCAAAATTTCTTAAAGACATCTTGACTCACAAGAGGACTTTGGGTACCCAAGATGTTATGGTTATGGAGGCGGAGTGTAGTGCTCTCCTCATAAATCCTAACTCTTTCAAAATGCCTAAAAAGCTTAGGGACCCCGAAAGTTTCTCAATCCCCTGTGTAGTAGGGGGTGTCCTAATTTCAAGGGCATTGTGTGACAACGGTGCAAGTGTGAGTGTCATTCCTTTGAAAATTGCAAAAAGAATTGGGCTTGATAATTTGACCCACACTTCTATGACTCTCCAACTAGCGGATAGGTCCGTTAAGCAACCTTTGGGTGTGCTTGAGGACGTACCCGTTAAGGTTGGTAAGTTTTTGATTCCCACGGATTTTGTTGTCCTAGATATCCCGGAGGATAGCCACACTCCCATCATCCTCGGTAGGCCCTTTTTGGCTACCGGTGGAGTCCTCATTGATGTGAGGGAAGAGCGGCTAAGCTTTAGGGTGGGGAACGAAACCCTTGAATTTAATCTTCCTCATTTAGTGAAGGGACCGATGTTTCATAAAGCTTGCTCCATAGAAGTCATAGAAGAAGTGGTTGAAAAGGTACATGGAGAAGAGAAACGTGAAGAAGACACTCTACAAGTGGCACTCCATGATGAGGAAATGAGAGATGACCATGAGGTAGATGATGAGCTTTTGAAGAAGGTGGAGGGCCTTCTCCCTCCAAAGGTACAACTAAAGCCCTTACCTCCCTCACTTAAGTACTCCTTTTAAGGTGAAGGAGAGACTTATCCCGTTATTATCAATGCTAATTTGAGTGAGTACCAAGAATTTGAACTATTGAAAGTCTTAAAAACTCATAGGGGCTCACTTGGATATAGCATTGACGATATCAAAGGCTTAAGTCCTAATCTTTGCATGCATCGGATAGTCTTGGAGGAGGGTAGTAAACCAAAAGTGGATGGGCTACGTAGGTTGAACCCTAAGATGGCGGAGGTAGTGAAAACCAAGGTCATGAAATTGCTTGAGGCCGGCATTATTTACCAAATCACCGATAGTTCGTGGGTTAGTCCCGTGCATGTAGTACCCAAGAAAGGAGGGGTGACTATGGTGGAACAAGAGGATGGGACTCTCCTCGCTTCTAGGCCCGTGACCGGGTGGCGGATGTGCATTAATTATCGCAAATTAAATGCCGCCACCCTCAAAGACCACTACCCCATCCCCTTTATAGACCAAATGCTCGAAAGACTAGCCGGGCATTCCTACTACTCATTTCTTGATGGTTATTCCGGGTTTTCCAAATACCCATACACCCGGAAGACCAAGAAAGGACCACCTTCACTTGTCCCATTGGAGTGTATACTTATAAGAGGATGCCCTTTGGGCTTTGTAATGCTCCGGGGACGTTTCAAAGATGCATGACGACAATTTTTGCCGATTTTCTTGAGAAAAGTATGGATGTCTTCATGGACGATTTTAGTGTCCATGGAGACTCATTTGATCTTGGTTTATTGAACTTGTTTAATGTCTTGAAAAGATGTGAGGAGCACAACCTTGTCCTAAATTGGGAAAAATGCCACTTCATGGTGGAGGAGGGGGTTGTGCTTGGTCACATCGTGTCTAAGAGAGGAATAGAAGTTGATGAGGCTAAGGTTTCGGTGATAGAAAACTTGTCACCCCCTACAAATGTGAAGGGAGTGAGGATATTTCTAGGCCATGCGGGCTTTTACCGACGTTTCATCAAATATTTCTCCAAAATTGCCAAGCCTTTGACTTCTTTTCTTCTCAAGGACACCCCGTTTGTATTTGATGAATCTTGCTTGAGTGCTTTTTGTAGGTTGAAAGAGGCTCTTGTGACGGGTCCCATAATCCGCTCACCGAATTGAAGCCTTCCCTTTGAAGTTATGTGTGACGCCTCTGATTATGCAGTCGGGGCAGTACTTGGGCAAGTTGTGCACAAGAGGCACCATGTCATCTAATACACTAGCAAGACTCTAGATCAAACTCAAGTCAAGTACTCTGCAACGGAGAAAGAAATGTTGGCCATTGTGCATGCCGTGGAAAAGTTTCGGCAATACTTGGTTGGTTCTAAGGTAGTGGTTTACTCGGATCATACCGCCTTTAGACAATTGTTGGTGAAGAAAGATGCAAAACCAAGACTCTTGAGGTGGGTTCTATTACTTCAAGAGTTCGACTTGGAGATTAGAGACAAGGCGGAGCGGAAAACGTTGTTGCCGACCACTTATCTAGGTTGACTATGGAAGATCATGGGTTGAAAGATGAGAGTGGCCCAATTAATGAGTGGCTAAGAGAAGATAGCTTGATGATGATTAGTGGAAAATCACCATGGTTTGCGGACTTGGCGAATTTTATTGTGAGTGGGTTCATTCCGGAGGAGCTAGATTCTAGAGCTAGAAGGAAATTGAAGCATGATTCCAAATGCTACTTTTGAAATGACCCACATCTTTTCCGCAAGTGTGGTGATGGCATGTTTAGAAGATGTGTTCCGAGGGAAGAAGGAATGGAAATAGTGGATAGGATTCACAATTCAGCCTATGGTGGCCACCTTGTTACGTCACGCACCATTGCAAAGGTGTTACAAGGTGGTTTCTTTTGGCCATCGATGTTTAAAGATATCCATTATTTTGTCAAATCTTGCGATAGATGTCAAAGAACGGGGAACATAAGCCAAAGAAAAGAGATGCCCCTTAACAATATTCTTGAAATTGAGCTTTTCGACTGTTGGGGAGTTGACTTCATGGGACCATTTCCAGACTCTTGTGGGAATGAGTACAGCGGTGGACTATGTATCCAAGTGGATTGAGGTCGTGGCTACCCCAATAAACGATGCGAAAGTTGTTATCAAGCTTTTCAAGAATACTATTTTTCCGAGATTTGGGACCCCGAGAGTGGTGATTAGTGACGGGGGTTCACACTTTAGGAAGAGCACCTTCAAGATTTTGCTCTCTTCTCATGGTGTCACTCACAAGACCGCCCTTGCCTACCACCCTCAAACAAGTGGGCAAGTGGAAGTTTCAAACCGTCAAATTAAAGCCGTCTTGGAGAAGACCACAAGCAAAAGTCGAAAGGATTGGTCCCAAAAACTCCCCGATGTGCTATGGGCTCTTAGAACCGCCTTCAAAACTCCTCTTGGCACAACTCCTTACAAGCTTGTCTATGGCAAGGCTTGTCATTTGCCAATCGAGTTGGAGCATAAGGCGTGGTGGGCCTTAAAAGAGATAAACTTTGACATCGACATGGCCGGAGAGAGGCGTTTCCTCCAAATGAGTGAGCTCGAGAAGTTGAGACTTGATGCCTACGAAAGCTCAAAGATTTATAAAGATCAAACGAAGAAGTGGCATGACGCAAAGTTGGTGGATAAAGATATAAGCGTGGGTGATCAAGTCCTACTCTACAATTCTAAGGTCAAATTGTTTCCCGGGAAGCTAAGGTCAAGATGGTCGGGGCCCTTTAAGGTATTGATATTTCACCTCATGGCGCATTCGAGCTTTGGAGTGAAGAAAGTGGCAACTTCAAGGTGAATGGCCATAGAGTGAAGCGATATTATGATAGAGATGTGAAAGGCACAGTTGAAATACTCTTTCTTGGGGATCCTCTTCTCGAGGAAGAGTCTTGTTTATTAGCTCTTGCTCTTTGATAGGTTTGGTGGAGTCCCTCAATAACCACCAATGTTTGTATATATTTCTAACTCATTTACTAATGCTTATTATATATTAGTTTGCTTGGAAATTGGTTAAACTGACGATAATGAAGTTGAGTTTTTGCCAACTGAATCATTAATTAAATCAATTTCCCATCATTAGTTAATTTCGTAAATTTTGGTGCAATTTTTGTTAATGAGAGTGTGAGGGAGGGATTTAATGTGGTGTGTGATTGTTTTAAAAGATGAAATGAAGGAAACATGGCGGAATGCTAATAAAGAAGCGAGAAATCGAACAAGAATGAAGAATTTTGGTTCAAAGGCACGAAAAAAAAGACGAGTCACGCTCGTGAGATTTGAGTCACGCCCGTGACTGATGAAGCAAGCCAGTGAAATGACGAGAAACACATTTCACGACCGTGAAACCCATCTCACGGTCGTGAAACATGTTTCACGGTCGTGAAAGGCATTTCACAGTCGTGAGATTGTGACACAAAAAATACAGGAAGATTGTTCACGGTCGTGAAGCTCATTTCACGGTCGTGAAACTTAAGTCACGGCCGTGACTTTAATTTCACGGTCGTGAAACCTCTTAACCGTGATTTTCTTTTCTTTCTTTTCTTCCTTCTTATTCCTTCCCTTCATCTTCTTCCTTTACCACATAAACACAATCCCAAAACCCTTTATCTCACTAAAACACCCAAATCTCCCTCAAAACTCAATCAAATCACCTTAAATCTTCCCCAAATTGCTACAAAAACTCTTCTTTTTCAATTACAAACACAAAAGAGCCATTCTTTCACCTTATAAACACCAAAAAAATCAAAAAAATCAATTTTCTAACCTAGGGTTTCAAAAATCCGAATTTGGGGATTTTTTTTTTTGGGTTAGTTTTCAAGCTTTCTACTTCAATAGAAAGTAGTTTTGGGGTTAATTGAAGGTTTTGCAAGTGTTTGTAATCGTCTTTAAGGAATTTTTTAGCAATTTTTCTTTTTGGAAAAGCTTGTGTTTTTTAACAACAATGGTGGGACAAAGGAGAGGCAAAGCACCAACATCAAGGACTCAAAAGAGAAGGAGGGGAAGCGGTTCCCACAACCCAAACCCGGATGAAAACTTGGAGATAGAGCAACTTCCGAATTTTCCGGAAGTCGTCTTCGAGACGGACGCTCATCGGCAAGCCTTTGAAGGGATACAAGGGTTGGAAATGGAGCCAACCATCTTTTATTGCCACGACGTCATACGTAGTTTAGGCTTAACGGAACAGATGCAGACTTTTTTCGCGGCTACAGGTATGTCTACTTTATTTTCTATGCATGAGCTCTCTTACCGGAGTCTCACGCTTGAATTTTTGAGTAGTTTAAATATTTGTATGAATGCTGATAAAGTAGCTTGTTATACTTTCCGTCTTGCCAACACTACACATGTCATACCTGTTGATGATTTTGCTGCCATTTTTGGGTTAGAAATCCCTTCTAGTAGGGATTCTGAGGAGCCAAGAGGGTACAATGTAGGAGTACTTTGGGAGGCCTTGACCGGGAGGGTATTGACCGATTTCCGGCGGAATTCGGCTCTCTTAATCCACCACCTCGTGCCCCGTTTTTGGCATAGGTAAGTGGCAGGCACCTTCCTCTGTCGGCAGGAACCGAACAACCTGACTCAGCTTGACCTCACCCTCTTAGAATCGCACTTGAATGTGCAAGGGTCGAGGGAAAACTTCACCTTTCCCCTAATGCATGAAATTTTTAGGAGGTGGAGAAAGTTGGGAAAGACCACCGTGGCTCGTAAACAGACGGTGGTCATAAGGGGTTTGGTAACTTTTTTGGCTAAGCACTTTGACTCCGACTTCAATAGTGATGGGGCGTATGAGGCTTTACCCGAGGGGACACTTCTAGATGAGACTTCCCTAATCCACTCTAACTGGATTAGGATTGACCGGGCTAAGGGATATCTTTGGGTAATCAAGGATACCACCCCCTTTTACCTTCCTTGTCATAGACTCCCGCCTTTCACACCTAGGGACGACTCCATGGATAGGCGACCTAACTATCTGCTACCAGTGACGATGGCAGGTGGTAGAGCCTCTTCTAGTGGCACTAGGGAGGAGGGAGAGTCTCCCCATCAACCTCGACCCCGACTCCGACCCAGACCCAGACCTACACCGAGTCAAAGTGCACCTCGTGTAACCCTGCATGTTCCTCCTTTTCCTTTACCACATCTGCAAGCACCGTATCCCCCACCCAGTTTTGTGAATATTCCCCCCTACCCCTTTGAGTACCAGGGGTATGTTCACCCCGACCCTACCCTCTCCCCCCAAAGTGACTACCTCACCGGTCTTATGCAAAACATGCATTTGAACATGCATGACGACCGGGTGAATAATTATTATGCCACATACCCCAACTATTACTTGTTGGCTAACCAAGGGTACATTGGCCCAAACGGGTTTTTGCCAAGCTGGGCACAACGTGATTTGTTGTTCCCCAACCATGGAAACCAGGGAGGGGTGACGGCATGGGGACCGAGGGACCCCGCGGGGATCGGGAAGAGGGTGGTGGTAGTGGTGGGCGGGATGAGAATGAAGATGAGATGGAGACCTTTTGAGGAGGTTTTGTGTTTTGTTTGATGATAGGAAGAGTTGGAGTGGTGTCTAGGTGACTTATTTAGCATCTACCCCCTCCCCTCTAGTGCGTGTTTCCTTCTCTCCTCTCTTTGATTGACTTGAATTGCACCTATAACTTGTAAATTGTTTTTTGTTGTGTTGGTTGGCCTCGGTAACATTGGAGGCGGGTGTCCATCCCATCGGACACCAATCTTTTGCTCCTTCATGGAAAATCCAAATTGACAAACCACATTCATTGCATTTAGATAATTCTCATGCATCACATAGTTGCACTTTTAGGTGCCATTTTTGGACTTTTCCGTGGTAGGTACCCCCATGAGGGGCATTTCATTTATGCACATTATCGCCGCGACGAGACTCCGATATGGCACACCTTGTATTTCTTTTTATCTAGACTTTCTTGTGGGAGGTACCCCCATGAGGGGCATTGCATTTATGCACATTACCACCGCAACGAGACTTTAGATTAGCATATAGTTTAGCTTGCATTCACTTTGATCATGCACTTTGTATTATATCACTTTGCATTTAGTTTTAGAAATATTGATTAGTTCATGCATTTCATATAGAATTAGTTGATTTGCATAACTAACCCTCTTGTATATATTGTTTATATTGTGAATACTTCTCAAAAAAAAAAAAAAACCAAAAACAAGTTTTTATTTTTCAAAATATTTAAAAAACACAAAAACATGTTCCTTTCCTTTTAGAAAACCATTCAAAAATCCAAAAACATGTCTTTCTTTACTTTCAATAATCTCATTTCATACATTGAGGACAATGTATGTTCCTATGTGGGGCATGGGGAATTATTTTGATAATTTGAAAAAAAAATCCCAAAAACATGTTTTATTTTGTATTTAAAATCTTTCAAAAATCCAAAAAAAATTGAAAAAGTTTAAAAAATCCTAAAAATTAGCTTGTTTATATCTTAGTTTGTATGTATTTGCATTGCTTTTTCTTCTAACCTCCATACATAGGCCCGCTACACATCGCTGAAGAGACTTATAGAAGGGATTAAGAAGACCGCCATGGTATGATCGTTCTTATTCCTTCCCCTTCTTTCTTTCTTTACTTCTTATCACATGAAGAGTTTGGAGGAATTGTTGATGATTGCGATGTGGATTTTGATGAATTGGCGGTTGTGTGACTTATGTGCTGTTAGGGGGTTTCATTAGATTAATTGTCACGTAGTTCACTAGATCATTTGCATTAGTTTGTATATACGTTGCTTAATTCTAGATCATGGCATATAGTTGCATTTAGGAGAACTTTTAAAAATGCCTAATTTGGAAAATGAACAAGCTTGGATAGGCCCTTGTAGATACTTTTTTGCTTACCACTTTACCTATTAAAATAGATTTTGAAATACCTTTTAATGTGTATTTTTAGTACAATTTTCGCACCGTTTCCTAGAGCCTAGTCAAGGGCTTGCATTTACCATCTTGACCACCCCCATGGCGTGATAATTCCTTGGTGAACGCTTTCCTAGGTGACTCTCGAGGCCGTGTAATTGTCCAATCATCACATTTCACTACACTTGACAAAAAAGAAATTTTTCCATCACAAGTCCAAAAATTGAGTTCAAACATAATCGAAAAGAAAAGCTTGAAATTTTGCATATCTTTGCCTTAGTCCTAGCTTAGAGAGTGCATATGGAGACTTCAAGGCTCTTCTAGAGTACCCTCTCTACATATGGGGTCGCTCTCGATGTCGCTACGGCGGGGATTTGCCTATTGTTGGTCTCCGCCGCACACCTTTCGCTAGGCTACCTTGCTCTCAAAAGGCACTCAAATCACGCAAAAATCAAAGACAAAAACAAAAAGAAGAAGAAAAACAAAAAGAAGAAGAAAATAAAATCAAATAAGAACTCAAACGTCTCGTTTCCTTACCTTTTTGATGATTACTCATACGTTACATGGCTAAGAGGGGACGACCCTTCCTTTCACTTAGGTGAGAGGCGGAATTCCGATCCTACAGTGTCTTCTAACACCTTGGGGCCCTCACTTTCCATCCCGCCTTATCACCCTTGACAAAGCTTTCTAGTGAACGTGAACGAATATACTAATTTTACACAATAAAGAGGTGATTCATTTCTATCTTTCTAGGCCTAGTTCTTTGTAAAACTAGTGAGTACATAGGAATTTGCATGCTTGAAATTTTTCCATTTTAGATGAATCCCGGCACATGGATGAGGCATGTTGCCACTTGCTTTTGTAGATGCATTCTCATATGCTTTATGTGCTTTATTGCCTAGAATGCATCGGAGTTTTGGCAAGACCCCACTTGCCTTGCTAGAAGGTATCCTACCTCATGGATACCTTGTTGCGAGTTGAAGGGACAGAGCAAGGCCCGTTAATTGCCTTGTATTGGTTAGGTTTAGCGTAGTAAAATAAGGGTCTTGACTATTGTTCATCCTTACTCGAGACGAGTAAGGGTTTGGTTTGGGGAGATTTGATATGGTGTCATTTCACCCTACTTTTTCACCCCTTTTTGTCTCGTTTTGCTTGCCTTTAACGCTCCCTAAGAGCGTTTCTACGTGTTTTACTTTCTTCTAGCATATTTCTCGCTTTTATCGTGCTTTTGTAGGTAAACCGTCATTTGAGGCGATTTCTACCTAGTTTTGATCGACAAAGAAGAAGATGAATCACTCGGGGGCCCCACATACCCTTGGGGGGGGGGGGCCTACTCGATGCGCCAAAGCCCTCCCGAGTCAAGGCAAGCGAAACCGGGAAGGAAGCAACAAAGTCAAGCAAAGGAAGACGGAAAAGAAGCCTTTCACGGGCGTGAAAGGTACCTCACGGTCGTGAGATGTCTTTCCAAGAAGGCGGATTCTCGAGCATTTCAGCTCACGGCCGTGAAACACATTTCACGGTCGTGAAAGTGAGGTCACAGTCGTGAAACCCATTTCACGGTCGTGACTTGATCATGGGAAGTCTCTGCCACTTTAGGTGCAACATCTCACGACCGTGAAACACCTTTCACGATCGTGAGACATGTTTCACGACCGTGAAACACCTTTCACGACCGTGAAACACCTTTCACGGTCGTGACTTTGCCAGCCCATGAAGTCTTTCGAAGCCCATCTTTCCTCCATTTTGTAAACCTATAAATAGACTCTCTTGTGTAATTAGAGGGCACGAAACCCTAGATCTGAAACTCTCATAGAATTAGTATTTAATCTTCTATTAATCTTCCATAATTAAGCTAATTAGTTGGTTAATTAGTAATTGCAACTTGGTTTAGTGTTGGAACTTGGTTTGTATTCAAAGATTGGTGACAAAATCTTGGTTATTATATCAAAGATCTCATCTTTTTCCAAGTTGGTATAATTCCTTTACTTAATCTTGTCTTTAATTAAGTTTTCATTTCAATTCTTGTTATCTTTTCATTGTTAATTAGAAGATGTTTATTATTGTTGATTTCCTTTTGCAATCCTTAGTTAATATTGAATTTCCTTAGAATATGAGTGAGTAGTAATCTTGCTAGGGTTATGTGGGGGATTATGGGTTCTAGTATGAGTTAATGTGTTATTGTTGGGGTTAATAGTTGATTATTGTCTTGTCTCCATGCTATGCTTATAACATGTTTGATGAAATGCCTACTTGAGTTTGCATGATTCTCTTGCTTGTTTCGAATACCACAAGATCGAAAGTCGTGGTTTTTCGTAGAACCGCTAGTTTGGCAAGCCGTATCTAGTGACGCGATAGCTAGTTAAAGTTGGTTTGAGGAGGGATTGTAAGAACGAAAGCCTCAATTCACTTTCCTAGACTAGACGACATTTCAACTATTAAACTCGGCTTTTTCACCCGACTTTACTACCCATATGAACCCACTCATCCTAGTTTTCCCTCTTATTCGATAAAAATCCAATCTTTCTCGTTTTAGGCTCCATTTGTTGTTTTTATTTGCTTTTAATTGTTGATTTTAATTTGTTGCGTTTAGTAGTTCTTAGTCCCCTCACTAAATTCTTGTTAGGCTAGAATAGGACACATTCAAGCTTGTAGTTGACCCCTCCATCCTTTGTGGTTCGACCCCGACTTCCGCTATCGAATTAGTTGGGTTTTATAAATTGTTTTTGCTTGGGCGGTGTGCGACAAAAACCGCTCATCAGGAATTGAAGTAGATCCCAATGTGTTGACAAGAATATGTTGAAGGCTACGCCGAGGTAGCAATTGAGAAGTATAAAGCGCTGTGAAATAATGTGATACCACGTGACAATGTTGTCTACATGGTTACTTGGAAATGTGAGAGGATATTAAGATCCTCCTACCACTGGCCATGTTAGAAGTTGGTGTTGACGGCAGCACGAGGAATGAGCTTAAAGTCAATTAAGGAGTGAAGTGTGATGAATACGCAACTTGGTACAGCTAAGATCAATGTGGTCAAACGAAGTCACATGGATCTTGAGTTGTAGTGCTACGAACCGTTCCTCCTACATAAAACGTTCGTAGCAATTTTGTATGTTAACTGTCAAGTGTGTGAGGTTGAGCAATGGCTCTTAATAAGTTCATTGTCCATTTGTGGGTGGTTTGTGACATTTAAACCTAATGAACTTGCCTATGTGAGTGTGGGGGGTTTTGCCCACTTTCCCATGAGGGGTCTTTTGGCTTTGACCTCTAGAGCGCTCATGAAGTACCAAGAAATGTTGGGACACTTGGATAGTCCAAGTAAAATATAATTGATGTTTTGTGTTCATGTTGAACATATTCGCGAACACTAACCTTGATTTGAGGTGAAGTAGGTGTGCAATGACTTCTTACCAACTTCATCTATGGTTCAAGGTGAAAGATTTCACCTAAGATGACGGTTTGAAGTTTGTTGTACTCATCGGGTGTCAATTCAAGTCCAAAAGACATTGACATCTTAAGCTAAACCTCTGTTGCCTTACTGACTCCTTTCTATTCTTATTCTTCTTTTGAATCATGTGGGGGTTGTTGGATTTGTGTGCTTAAAAAGAAACAAATACTAGTTTTTTATCCCATTGATAGTGGATCATATTTCTAAGTTAACTATGCATTTTTCATGCTTGACTCATGTTGTTTTCCAAGTTATTTGTGTGGTCGACTAGACACACCATTTCCTAAACTAATTTTTGTGAGTTTCTATGTCCATTTCACTACTATAAATACCCCATCTCTACTACTCAAAACACACACAAAAAATCGCTAATTTTCTCTCATTAAATAATTCACTCTCTCTAAATTTTTGGAGGTCCTTTGGCAACGTTCTGGGTTGTGTTGAAATTGTGTCTTCGTGTACACCAAAGATACAATGGTTGTGTAATCCTGGGGGTCGATTGTCAACAAAACCGTGTGTAGAGTACTGGGCAAATTCGACTTTAGGACAGTGACATAGTCATGCCACCATTGTCTATCTTTATATCCAGATAAGCTCTCATCTTTTCTATTTTACATCTACTTATAAAATTTATTCTTACATATATATCATTATATATTTTTTTTCTATAATTCATTTTGGTCATTGGTGAAATATTTGTCTTAATCAATGGATACTTTATATTTCACTTTCTTACAGGGGTGTCTTTTGCTGCTCCGTCTTTAACTTGATGAGTAATAGAAGATGTTATTGATGGAATTGATGATGATGATGACGATGACATGGAGGGAAGAAGGCAGACTCGATCAAGGAAGTTAGGGTTACCGCTAAGATATGGAGGAGTTGTGATTGAGAAGCAATGATGGTAGTTGCGAGATTTGGTATTTTGGGTTTGTAATATCATAGATTTAATTAGGTTAATTAGGGGTTTTGTGTGTTTTTGATTGATTTTTTTGGTAATTTGACCTGCATTTTTCTGGGTTTTTTTTAGTATAGGGAAGAGGAAAGAGATGGAGATCTTTAATGAGTAAGGTGTAACCTTTTTACCTGCTATTATAGGTTAATAAAGAGTCAATTCTATTAAAAGCCAAGGGGAATAATAGTTAGTTTTATTGGTAGTTAAATTACATTTTAGAGTATTTTGATAAGCAACCCAACAGATTTGATTATTCACATTAAATAACCCTAAAATTTATTCTATTCATGTGAACAGACAACTAAATAACAAATCCGAATTTCATGTCTCATTCTTGTGTTCATCTTGCGCCCTACTATTTATCTATTTGACATTACGAGTACGAAATTCCTGTCCCATTTTTGTGTTCCATCTTGCGTCCATTATCTCTCTATTTAAGCATTAAACATTAAAAATAAGTATATAGATATCTTAAAAGGATGAGGTGTTAGAAGAAGATTAAGGCAATGGGACACAAGAAGATGACATGAAAATGGGAGAGATAATCCGAACTCCAAAGTAACACAACCCTTTCCCACTTTCCGTGAATTATAAGGAGTTTTTGATGGATAACCAAACATCCACAAAATAATAGCCGCAGTCGCCAGTGACCAGTCGTCTAGTCTACCACCATCCGCCATATTGGCCCAGGTCGATTAGGAGATACACTAATGGCCAGTTATGAAATCCAATCTTGGAACTTCAATTAGGCACACAACCTTAAGATGTCAAGGGCAGCAATTCAATGTTTCATGACGACTGATTTTGAAATTGTTTCAAGAGAATCTGGTTTTGGAGAGTAATGAATTTCGATTTCTATATATAATTCTAGTCTACACCAAATGAGAAGGCTGGCGCTTCGCACACATGAGATTACACGAGAATTTATTAGTTAGCCAGAATACAGTAAGGAGAATTTGTAGCAAAATTTCTGTGATGTTACGCTATCATCCATTGTCCATCTCCACTTTACAATGATTTACGCACAAAAATCACGATTCCATGAAGGTTGTCATGGCTTCAATTGAGAAAGGGAAGGGGTAAGGCAAGCATACGAGAAGCCCAATGAGTAGTACCACCACCCCGAGAGCAACATATTTTGAGTCAGGTTCACTGACTTCCTCGGAAAGTGGAGCAATTTGCCTTCTCTGTAAGAAGAATATCAGAACCACCCAATAGAATGCTACATCGCTGAACAATGAAGACAGTCCCAGGAGCACAATAGAGGCGCCTGTCAACCTAGCTGACGCCTATTTTAAAAAAACACGATAATACCATCAACAATTGTTCTGAAGTTAGAGTTCTAAAATAAGAATGTTTATATTGGGAGCTTACCAAAGACTCGCTATACTTTAGTTTTGAATTAAAATGGAACAAAATAAAATGACTTGCGAAAGTGGCTACGATTCTTTCTATCCGTTCATTCAAATCCGATTGCCCCATTAGCTTTTGCAAAATTTCCCAAGCACAGCTTTGAATATGTTTTCCTCCATATATATGTACTAAATTATGAAAGGTTTTTATTTATAATGAAGTTAAATATGTTATTGAATCACTTCATCTTCAGGTCGGTTTCGAGTGCTGTTATTAGGCAAATTCGGGTTCAGGTCATTTCAAGTATGAGTCAGATTGGCTAATTTCATATTTGGGACAGAGGTTATGGGGCTAGTCACACCGATTGATACTTTCAAGATTGGAGCTTATGAGTGGTGATTTTGGATAGTTCTCATATAGATAATCTCATGTGAGATCTCAAATAACTCATTTGGGTCATTTAAAGTTATTTCGTGTCATTTTGTTTTGCGCCATTTTTGGGTCGGGTAGTTTTGGTTGAGGGTTGGGTCATTTTGGACAGGGTCAATTTCACATCCAGAAAGTTTGAGTCAGATCGAGTATAATCAACTTGTACAATTTACGTCAATTTTGGGTCTCTGGGTAGGCTTATCCAACCCTCTTCCCCAGGATCTGCACGATCTATCGAGTCCTTGACGTCTAGAGGGTAATGATGTCATTTTAAATTGGTAGTTAACATATATGGTTATACCTTTCTTCCCCATATGGCAAATGAGATACGCCCACCATCAAGTTCTCCAGCAGGAATGCTATTGATGGCATTGATCAGCAGCCCGGCCCATGCCCATATCACAAGAGGGTTGAGAGAAATTGCTTGACCTTCCCTGAGAACATCTCCTAGAAGAAGCTTTGCTGCTCAGACAGGACAAAAGATAGAGTTGAGAGCAAGATACATAAATATATGTGGTTCTAGGCAAATCCATTTCATCGTCTGAATGTGGAAGAGTAGAAAGATGCAACAGAGATTTTCATACCAATGCCCCCAGCTAGGAGCGATTCGTGAAAAACAGAAGCGTCAACAACAACACCAAGGCCATCACTAGGTGGCAGAATGAATCCCAACAAGAAAAGTAAGAGACCCAAACTATAGCCAGCTAGAGGTCCAGCTGCAGCAACTTTCAAAAGGTCCTCTCGTTTAGGAACAATATTCACAATCCGTGTGATAGCACCAAAAGAGCCTATCTGCCCACAAAATTAAACTTTAGACATACAATGTGCACGCAATCTCAGAAACTGCTGGAAGAAATGTCAAAATTTGGATCTGGTTATGAGGTAATTAAATCTTTTTTTTTTCAAGGAGTCCTAAGAAATAAAGGCTTAGCTTATACATGACGACCCACCACAAACATTACGCTAATATGCTCATTTTATGGCAATGAGCCATAACGCAACCTCCGGCATTTTGGATTCTGAGCAGGCATATGCTCTCTCCCTGTTGGGTTTGTTCAATAATAGTGTATTTGTTATGAAATATCATTACTTACTACATAATGTGAAAGATTTAAAAATTATTTTCTATGTGAAAGATCTGAAATTTATTTACTTGAGGTTGACGTTATGACGTATATAGATCTTGCTATATAAAGATAGATTAAAGAAACAAAAACAATCGGCCTGATACTCAATGAGAGTCAACTCAATCAAGAGAGGAAGTCACTCTATAAACTGAGTGAGCAAACAATGACAAACCAGCTTGAGTAACATTTACGTTTGACTCCATATCTCACCTGCCAACTCGGGACGAGATAAGGCACACCAAGCCGAACTCCACAGTCTTTTGCAACAATGTAGTGCCCAAGCTCATGCACACCCAAAATCAAAGCAGTCACGAGTGCTCCAGGAACACCATCCTTAAGTAGGTCAAGCTTGTCAAAACTTGACCTGAGATACCAAATAAAATACAAAGCGCATCAATTGCAAAATACATTTGGCTGAAGCAAAGAAATATGAAAACTGGCATTTTAACAGGAATTAAAAATGAACACATCAATGATGAATTGATGATGAAAAAAGTGCTACAATTACAACACTTGCATTCAATTATATAGTCATTATGAGTCCAGCGGGAATCTCAAATTCTGCCATTATAGATGCATTCAGGACTTTTGGTAAAAGATAGGAATGTAATGTGAGTATGGGACTAAGAGCAGATATAGGAACATACAACAAGTCTGACTGTAGCGCGGGAACATTTCGAAGAAGCAAAGTAAAGACAGTCACCAATCCAAAAGCTCCAGCGGCAAACCATTCTGGAACAGCTGCAGCACTTGGCAAAAGATATAGCTGTTAGAAGCGCTCCATGTATCTAAAACGAACATTTGAAAGCACTCTCATGGAAATTGGAGACGGATATGGCTACCCGTTGTTTCCGGTTGCAATGTTTTCCTGGGAACCACCACTGCCACAGGCTTATCATCTTCAGGGTTGATAAGCAGGAAAAGTTTATACTGATCCCCAAATTTATCCTGCACTAAAAAGGTAACTCTACATAACAAGTGATGTACTTTTTTTAACACACAGTAGAGTTTGAGACGGAACATACCTGCATCCTCTTTGATATTTTTTCATAACTTTTAGATGGTACCCCACGCAGATTTCCTTTAAATAATACTCCACCCTGAAAAGGAATTCAGAAACCGCAAAGAAAATCTACGTAAATTAAGTTGCTTTGAGATAGAATAATAAGAACTCCTTATTTAAAGAGTATTCCATTCTATTGACAAGCGTTTGAAATGTAACCCGACTAAATTTTTATAATCTAATAAGCATAATTCGCGCCTTTCCATCTTTTTCGCAGTTGAGAATATTAAATTATCACGAGGTAATAAAAGACTAATGTCTTGTTTGGTTGCCCAATTCATGGGAAGTGGAACTTCCTATGGAACTTCAATTCCTACATGATGTAGGAAGTCCCTTACCTAGATCCCCCTAGGTAAGTGGGAGTTCCCACATGAATTGAAGTTCCCACATTCAACCAAACAACATTTATACAATTCACATGATTTTCAAGTTCATATGAATTTAATCTTCCCGGGAATTTCATCTTCCTATAGCGAACCAAACGACTCCTAATTATTGACTAAACCTGATAAATCACCCGAACTAAAATGGATCTAACCACCTGAGGGAGATATGATCCGATAAATACCAAGATTAATATAACCCAATTCCGCTTGACCCAACATGAGAGTGGTCCATGTAGCCTGAATTTCACCTTAACCGTAACCGCAATTTTTTACCGGACTGACTATGAAACTTTAACCCATAAGGTATGATATCTAGATATGTTCTAAATGTTATAAGCACATGTCAAATTAAGGCGGAAAAATAGTGAAAATGATGAACTTATATGATGGAACATCATACAACACAAATTGGTGAATGGTTTCAGTTTCAACACAAAAAACAGAAGGGAAAAAAATCAAGGACACCGATAATGCAGGTAACGTATAATTAATTACTAGTTAAGTAATCTGGTATATTTTATAACCCTTTTCCTTAAATAACCCTTTTCCTTAAATTAGAGTAATATAAGTAGCTAAATTATTGTAACAATAACTTACGTGTTAATATATTGATATGCTATCCCTTCTCCTTACATTACTGTTTATGTTTACAGTTTACTTACCCCCTTTCTCCTCGAATTACAGTCTACATGATATATTAGCTTGGTGAAGTACATGATAAATAGTTGACGTTATATTGTTACATGTTAGGGTCAATTTTAATTTGCTGTCATTCTAATGTACATTTTCCCGGACAAGATTATTGGAGGGGGTTACATTATTATTTCAACTCGTATACTTGGAAAATGACTTAGGCTTGGGACACTAAGGTTTCAGTTAATAGAATATAACTATAATATATGGCCCTCAACCATCATAGCCAGTGTGACCGAAGGTCACGAGTTCAAACCCTGGCAGCCCTCAATATCTCACAAACACTCACTAAGTGGAAAAGCCGCACATGGTAAGGGGGGCCTGTGCAATAACCACTCTTCAAGCCCAATAGGCATTCGAGTGATGGGGCATAATAGAATATAATTATAATATATGGGCCTCAACCATCACCTTAAGGTTTTGGTTGAGATGGTTCATCTATCTCAGGAGTGAGAAAACTTACCACGCAAAAAAAAAAACAAAAAAAACATCCCCACCTCATACAAGGTCACTCAGCTTAAGACAACTCCTACTCCTGACCAAACACACCTAACTGTGGAGCGCTTAACGCACGAGCTTCGGACAAAAGTGTAATTTGTTTGTACGTGTAGCATTATCAATCCCTCTTAAGCACAAGAAAACCTCAAACCGAGTACTTTCAATGACAGATTATCATAATGGCCAACGTCTTGAGATAAATAGCACTTGAAAGCCTTTCTTTTGGGTGAAAGATCAATTCACTGATAATATAATAATAATAATACGCTACACGCCAACCCCCAATTGTGGTCATAATTACACCCAACCCGTGAAACCAAAAAAAAGGAGTGAACAGTCCTATCTCAATACCCAAGTAGCATTATTTTTAAGACTTAGATCATAGTTATAATATATACTGATGAGAGACACTTGCCTCATATGGTTCTTGTCCTGTAATGAAGAAAGTGTCAAAGCCAAACACTTGAGCTCTAAGTATGTCAATTGTCTCCTTCGGAATCCTATCTGCTTCATCTAGTTGTCGTGGCTGTTAAGAGATAAGAGTGATTAGTTTTACAATATTAGGAGAGTGGTATGTATTAGGAAAATAATCAAAATAGCAGGGCTGAAAAACTAGAAATGGTATTGAATAACTGTACCTTCAAACCTGGTAAAGGCGAGCCACTGGCAACTTCCAAACTGTCTCCATCCTGCCACCATGAAACATTGCCATCTAAGGGTCAGATAATTAGAAGTCTGAATGGGGAAGGCATGCCTCCTTTATGTCCACAGAATCAACGATTGTCTGATATTTCACTGATAATTATGTTAGTAAAAGAAACCGCAGAAGATGTTTCCCAAATAATCAGCAATTACTGGGAAGCTAATCCTTGCGCTGACCCTGAAAAATCAAAATCCAAATCATTTGTGATTTGAAGTTGACAATAGTAATTTTCCTCATTAAATCTGTAAGAATGTAATGCTTGCCTTTCTTATTGATAATTAACATGTATAAATACACTTTACAAAGGAAATATTCTAAGCTATAATATCGTAACAAATATACAGTAATTTGGTAACAAATAACTAAAGAATATTTACATATATTTTATCACACCCCCGCAGTCGAAACTGGAGGTGGGTGAACATTGAGACTGTCCCGAAAATCGTCAAAGAAAACCAAAGGAAGACCCTTTGTGAAGATGTCGGCAATCTGGTAGCGTGACGGAATGTGTCGAACTCGAACTTCACCACGTTCCACCTTCTCACGGACGAAATGAATATCCATTTCAATATGTTTGGTACGTTGATGTTGGACCGGATTTCACGAGAGATAAATCGCGCTGACATTGTCGCAATAGACAAGTGTAGCTTTGGAGAGGGGGACGTGTAAGTCGACTAGAAGATTTCGAATCCAGCAAATTCAGAAACAACATTGGCTACACCTCCATACTCGGCTTCTGCACTTGATCGAGAGAGAGTAGCTTGGCGTTTAGACGCCCAAGAAATTAAATTTTCACCAAGAAAAACACCACCATACCCTGAGGTAGACCGTCGAGTGTCACGACACCCTCCCCAAACAGCGTTGGTATATGCCGTGAGATTGGACAGAGGAGACGGTTTCAGCCAAATGCCATGTGCAGTACCACGGATATAACGAATTATTCGCTTCAAAGCATTCATGTGGATATCCATTGGATTATGCATGAATAAACATAAGTGCTGTACCGCGTAGGAGATGTCGGGGCGAGTGAAGGTAAGGTACTGTAAAGCACCAGCAAGACTCCTATATAGAGTCGGATCCGACCAAGGAGTAGCAGACGTGGCACTAAGCTTGGACTTCGTATCCAGAGGAGTTGCACACGGTTTACAAGAGGACATTCCAGCCCGCTCAATAATGTCCTCGGCATATTTCAATTGAGAAAGAAACATACCTCCTGGAAGAGACTTGACCGAGATGCCCAAGAAGTAGTGAAGTGACCCAAGATTTTTCATTGCAAATTCAGAGTGCAGTTGTCCCAAAATAGAACCACGAAGAGCATCGGAGGAGCATGTTAAAATAATATCATCGACATAGAGTAATAAGTAAGCCATATTACCTCGTTGAAGAACAAATAATGAATGATCAGCCTTGCTTTGAGTGAAGCCAATATGGGTGGCGTGGTCGGCAAAGCGCTTGTACCAAGCACGCGGAGCTTGTTTAAGATCGTACAACGATTTCCGAACGAGGCAAACATGATCAGGCCGTGTTTTATTCCGATAGCCAAGAGGCTGGTACATATACACGGTTTCTTGAAGATCGCCATGTAAAAATGCGTTCTTGACATCAAGCTGATTCATGGACCATTTCTTGGATAGTGCAATGCATATAACCGTGCGTATAGTAGTCGGTTTGACTACTGGGCTGAATGTCTCCCCGCAATCAATACCAACCTGTTGCGTCTTGCCATCACCTACAAGACGAGCTTTATACCTTTCAAAAGAACCGTCAGAATTCATTTTATGCCGAAAAATCCATAACGACCGGATAACATTCACATTAGGCGGACGTGGGACAAGCTCCCAAGTCTTATTGCTAATTAGAGCGTTATATTCTTCATTTATGGCCTCTTTCCAATTTCGGTCCTGCGGGATTACGTGGTAGGGGTGATATGGCAACCGTAGTGTTGAGATTAAATATAGGTTTTGGTTTACTGATGCCGTGATCACCTCGTGTCACAGCTTTATGGACCGTGGGAGGAGGGTTAGATGGAGCAGGATTGGGTGGCAAGGTAGTAGGTGCTGGTATGTGGGGCTGTTGTTTAGCAGAGGCAGTAGGAGTGGGTATTGGTGCAGTAGCAGGGGATGGGGGCGACGAGTATAGACGTTGAGGTGTGGTCGATGTGTGAGTTAAGTGATGGAGTACATACGGGGAGACACTATCGTCTAAGAAGTCATAATGATTGGAGTCGGGGCGTTGCTCTTTAGAGAACGGAAATTGAGTTTCATCAAATAGAACATGACGACTTATTATTATTTTATTAGACTTAGTATCAAAACACTTGTAACCACGATGATTTTTGGGGAAACCAAGAAAAACACACGGAGTAGACCGAGCTTGAAGCTTATGAATGGTAGTAGACGGAAATAATGGATAACACACACAACCAAAAACACGCAAATGGGTGTACGAAGGGTCTCTTAGGTAGAGCACTTTCAAAGGTGTCATGAAGCCTAATTGTTTGCTTGGAAGAATGTTTAAGAGATAAGTGGCCATTTGAAGAGCATGATGCCAAAACGACGCGGGAACGCTGGCATGGAGAAGCAAAGTACGTACAATATTGTTAATGGAGCGAATTTTTCGTTCGGCTTTTCCATTTTGCGGAGAAGTATGCGGACAGGATAGTCGAAAGGACATTCCATGTTTAGCACTAAAATCCCAAAAAGGACCGTTATCAAATTCACGTCCGTTATCACATTGTATATTCTTTATTTCTCTATGGAATTGGGTGCAAATAAAATTGCGAAACGTAACAAATATATTATAGACTTCATATTTTTTTGCAAGTAGGAAAGTCCATAGGAAATTTGTGTAATCATCTAACAAAAACAAATAATATTTGTGGCCTAACGAACTTAGAACAGGAGATGTCCATAGATCGCTGTGAATAATGTCAAAAGGCATAGTAGTTCTATTATGAGAGACCAAAAAAGGTTGTTTAACATGTTTACCAAGCGAACAAGAATGACAAAGAGTATGACGAGAAATCGAATTACAATTTATCAATTTATTAAGCCTAAGAGAATTAAAAATAGGAGCGCCAGGATGGCCAAGACGGTCATGCCACAACGACGATTCTAGAGCAGCAAAAGACGCTTGAGGAAAGATAGAAGTTGTATCGGTAATAGGTTTGAGCGCACCCCGACTTTCACATCTCAGAAGACGCCCCCGTCATGTAATCCTTCACAGAAAAACCAAAAGGGTCAAATTCGACAATGACCGAATTATCAGTGGTGAATTTTCTAACAGACACTAGATTTTTGACTATTTTGGGAACATGAAGAACGTTTTTTAGGGATAGGGACGGGTTCGTTTTAGTGAGTGACGAATGACCAGAACCAGAAATAGGAATCGAGTTACCATTACCGACAAATATACAACTATTTGTGCTCGAATCAACATAAGACGAGAGCTTACCTGTCCGATGTCATGTGCGATGTCGCTCCAGTGTCCATGTACCATCGGGCATCTTGCATCTTGAGGATTAAAACCAAGAGTATGCACAGCCGCCTCTATGTCGGTCTGAGAAGGAGATACTTCAGCACTATAGGCCTGCAGACGCGGAGCACAGAAAGGACGAAGAGAAGCAGGAGGTCTGGACCATGGTGCAGTGGGATACGAACAGGGTGGATAACCCCACGGACCCCAAGGCCAGCCACCATAAGGACCGAAACCACCCCCACAATGCTGGTAAGTCGATGCGGCAGAGGGAGATGGAGATGGAGCAGAGGCCTGACTGGTGTCATATAATTGTTATATGATCAAATTGACACTTAATTATATAAGATAATTAAGCATATGATTAATAAGTATTTGTGGGACAAATATCAAAAATCAAAATGGACCATATAAGGCCACATGTGGCCGGTCATAGTAGTAGTGTAGGTGATGATGGTTGCTTTTGTTCATGCTCACAAGTCACATGAGATTATGACATGAATAGTATACCTAATATCATTTCACTCAACACTACACTCCACCACTTTGCATGTGAATTAAAATAAGCAAAATAAGAGCCTTGTGATGCCTATATGGACCGGTCATATTGTCTATAAAAAGGCAATATGGTTGATCATTTTGTGTAGTTCATTCTTGCTTATCTGATTTATCTCACTAAAATCCTCTCATCTTTCTAAAACTCTCATGTCTGTGTTGTGTTGGTGTTCTGAGACTTTGCGCCATTGTTGTTGCCCTTACCACCCTTGTTGTTGCCTTTCTTCTTCTTGTTGCCCTTGCCCCCATTAAATTTGGGACCACCAGCACGGGGACGGCCCAAAATCGAGGCTTGGTCTTCATCAGTAGCGTGCATAGCATACAAGGCACAGTGGGAATTTGTGGCTGCTTGTTTTGCTAAACCCGCTTCTTTCAAAGTGATCATGGATCTCGCCTGATAGAAAAGAGGAAGAGGAATTTTTTGACGAATAATAGTACCCACGCCATGATATGCACTGGTGAGACCGGAAACCAATTGCAGCACTAGACGGTTTTCGGCCACCGGGGAACCAACATTTTTAAGTTGGTCAGCAAGGCTTTAAGCCGTTAACAGTACACAGAGGCATTGGGAAATCAGCCATGGAAGTGTGCGAGAACTCTTGTTCGAGAGTCACTCGGGAATGTTGATTATCCTGGAAAATATCCCGGATGCGGTTCCAACATTCCATCGCAGTGGAGTCGTCCTCGACAACGGTCTGCAATAAATCATGGCTAACAGTGGCATAAATCCACTGAAGAACGGTGGCATCCAGAGTAGCCCATAGTTCTTTTCCATCATCAGGCGACGGTGCTTTCACGGCAACTGTCGGTTTGATAATATGGTGAAGCACGCGAGTGGACTTAGCGTGGTTCGTAAAGAGAGCAACCCATAATCGATATTGATCATTATACATGGCCAAAGTAACAATGACATGGTTTTTGATATTCGGGACTGCAAGGGCCGGATGAAAGGAAGATTTCGTGTCCGGCATCTTTGAGTTTTGACGTGAGGTCGAGAAAAGAAGAGAAGAAGATGTGTCGTGTAGAAGACGACGGCTAGGGAGCAGCGGAAGCGATGAGATCTAACCCTAGGAAGCTGATACCATGTAAGAATGTAATGCTTGCCTTTCTTATTGATAATTAACATGTATAAATACACTTTACAAGGAAATATTCTAAGCTATAATATCGTAACAAATATACAGTAATTTGGGAACAAATAACTAAAGAATATTTACATATATTCTATCAAAATCATTATAAACCCTTCAGCTCCTACTATTGCAATCACATTTGCACAGTAGAATGAATATTTGCATAATAGAATGAGATTCCCTAAGACTGGTATCTCAAGAGAAGAATATATGAACTACTGACAGTCACATTTGAAATTGTCTTCTCCTAAGATAATTCACATTCATAAACTTCTTTTTTACAATGGAGTAAGAAATCAGACAGCTATTAATATGTCTCACTCTATCACGAGGGACAAGGATGAGAGCTAATTTGCAACAATACGACATACGAGTATACAAGAAACAATTTTCTCTTGAGCAATACAACAACATTACTCTTGTGCCTCAAAGGCTCCTACAAATTGCGGTCTGACTTATCTTGATGAATAACCAAATAAAATAGATAAGAGGATCCAAAGGACTCAAAACATATTGCATTGAACATGTGCTTCTGATACTGACCATCTCCATACCCAGAGTCAAGAACAATCATAATCTCAAATTTTGTTGCTTACTTGCTTTTGTGAAACAAGCTCTAGGATTAGAAGTTTGAACAAAGAAGCATTTTGACATATTTACGAAGGTAGTATGAGAGCCTGGTGAGACAGTATTACAAAAAGAAATATATAAATCTATATCTTAGTATTGACATTTATTAAAAAAAATTCTTCTCAAAATTATATTTTCATAAACGTAGAGTGTCGTCTTGGAGATCGTGTAAAATCAAATGGTGGGAATGGTATTTTACTATTTCGCAATATATCAATATCTTGCTTTCTTACTAGACATACTTCCTGACCCAACAAGAATAATTTCTTCTCCCATGAATCACGGAAATTGGATGTCGACATGGTTCGACGCAAAGATTCCAATAACTTCACACTACTTTTATTTTTACGAGCATATAAATCCACACGACTCAACATGAATATTGTCAATTTTAAAATAAAATGTATATAGATACATGGTATTGCAGTATTTCACGAATGTAACTAATAAAAGCGAACAGGACCGGGTACAATTGTGCATACCTGAATTTTCATTTCATTGTTTCCCGTGGCATTGCTATCTGAATTCAGAACTTCGGTAGACACCTGCTCCACTTCCTAATGAATAATACATTAAATCATCTAAAATGAATTTAGAGACAAGGATAAAAAGGAATCTCAATATACTAACATGATTACCAGCAAATTACTAATCATTACCTCAGGTAACTCTGATTTTTTGGGTGTATTAGAGTTGATCGAGCTTGTGCTCTCCATGTTCGCATGCTCATCATTTTTCTGAAAAAATATAATTAGGGAAACCAAGTTCATCCTACAATAGCATTAAGATCCATTTGATTTAAGAAACTATGGAAGGGTAATTCTATGTGGACTTTTGCAACCATTTACAATGCATACAGGTGAAAGTCTATTCAGAATACGCATCTTATTTTTTGTTGAGCATAAGTCGAATTTTGATTTCCATTTACAACCAATACTCGAGCCATTCAACGAATAATGTAAATGTATCTCAAACAGAAAATAACTATCCTCGCCATGTTGGTGACCTTTTAGTCGAGCAATTCAAAAGCATTGTCATCCTATCTATGATAATGCAATAAAAAGAGATGATAGATCTTAAAGCATAAGTCAAGTAAGGTTTTCCATGGGCGTGATTGAGATTAATTGACTCTATCAACGACAGCCTCTATTCAAGCCCTCAATGAGCACTACTAAGTCTACTTGGAGCTCAAGAAGTCAAGCACACTCGATCATCAACCGCAAACTCCATCTACATTCTCATTTTTCAATATGAAGTACGCCTACTTTGAACTAAAATTTCATTGGTCATGGATTGTAAACTCAAGCTCACCTGATCATCTATTGTAAACTCTATAGAAGTTCTAGATAATTATAGTCAAGTCAATATTCGAACAAAGCTCACTTGATCAATGGAAGTAAACCCTTTTCAAGTTCCCATAAGCATAACACAATCTATTTACCGCTGATTTTCCGGGCATCAATTGTAAAACCCATCTAAATGATAAATGAGCATCGTTGAGTCTACTTGGACCTTAAGCTCACCAATCATCAAATGAAAGTCGAAACTCCATTCACGAAAGATTGCACAAACATCAAAATGGAACTTGATTCCACTTTTCAAGGAAGAAATTGATTGTAGGCTAAATGAAAGATCGTTCTAATTTCTACTATCAATCACAATTGATCTTTACTTTGATCTCAAGCTCGTCACTTGGAAATCTGGTTTTCCTATGAAAAATAATAGATTGAGAATATTTCAAGGCATTGTTTGGATAAAAGGGTAATACTTCAAGGCATTGTTTGGATAAAAGGGTAATTGATCCCTCCATTTCTCTCCTTTAAGGGAAAATGTTTCCCCTCCCTACAATATAAGAAAGATTTGAAGGGAAAACTCTCGCTCACCATTCCACCTCCCTTTCCCTCCATTTTTGATATCCAAACAAGGCCTAGTGAGTATAATTAAACCTAGTTTGAACTCAAAATTGGTCAACTGCTGAAAACTCGACTCAATTAGCCAGTTTATTAACAGCACTACTATATCGATTCTCGAGTACACTAATGAGTATAGGAACCACAAAAGTAGTTAACTAAAAGGCCAAACTCTAAACAACAGCAAGAATAACAGCAACAACAGTAAAAGTGGGTAAGATGAAACAGTAAAAACAATTAAACCTGATCATCATTGTCATTAGTTTGAGTGTCATCATTCTCACTAACTCTACAAACCAAGTCCACATTTCTGTAACTCTGTAACCTGGAAAGAGCAAGGAAAGGGAAGCGGCAAAGGTGATAGTTGGGGAGAAAGTTAAGAGAAGAGGAGGATGCAATTAACGAGTATGAGTAACAGTGTGAGACAGGCGAAGAATTGCAACGAGCTGGCAATGGAATACTCATATTGTTAGCTTCAACTTGGAAATAATGATTACGATGATGTGTGTTTCATGGCCGTTAAAATGCAGTTGATATGAATGAACTTGTGTTAAGTGAAGGGGGAAATCGAGTTCGGAGATATTTACAAGTGTGATATTATTTCGAGGGTCGGTTAGCTTCTCAAAATCTTATCTTCAGGATGTCCTTTGTTTGTTACTTTCGGGGGATTTTTTAAGTGACACGCCCGCATACACACTCAGCCCCGTTTGGTACTTGATAGCCAATTAATTTAGGGATAATTCTCCTCATATTCCGGTGGTTTGAACTTATTCATGTGATATCCGGGTTTTTATTAATGTGTTCATGCTATTCCTGAACTTCCAAATTTATGTACCATCTACTTTTATGTCTTAACTCTGTCAAATATGCTAACGGCTAGGCATGACAGTGGGTCCAAGACCCGACCCAGACCCGTCGGATCGGACCCTAATGGGGCGGGTTTGTAATAGTCCGTATTTCTGTGTAATTCGCACTCGGCCGAGTAAATATTACTCGAATGAGTGGATTGGGTACTCGGCCGAGTAGATTGGTAATTGGTATGTCGTTTGAAATAGTCTTTTGTTCTTGTGTACTCGACCAAGTAAGTTAGGCACTCGACCGAATAAGTTGTACTCGACCGAGTACATGTTGTACTTGATCGAGTCAACGGGTTTCGAGGATTAGTCGGACGGGTTGATTAAGGATTAATAAGAGGAATTATGATTCATAATTATCATTACGTTTCTCAGAGCAAACTCTATTTTCCTCTCAAAACTCTCCCTAATTCCGCAAGAACATCCTTAATCATCTCGTGCCGGATCCGATCTCTCGCTACTTTGTTGATTTCATTGGTAAGTATCTATACTTTGTGATTTGTATTGTTATAACCTTAATTGAATTGGGGGGAAAAGGGGAAATTGTTGGTATGATTATGAGGGGACTTCGTAAAGGAAAGATTTTGATTACTCGTTGTTCATTGCAGAATTGTTAATAAGGTAGGGTTTCCCTATTCAGTATTTGCTTATGCTAATTGATGTGATGAGATATTGTATGATACTTGATTGTTTGATTTATGATGATGATGATGATGGAGTTCGAGATTGGAGTTTAGGTTGTTACGATGGTTACTGGTTGGTGATTCCGTTGAAAGACGGATCACACCTCGAGTTTGCCCACGTAGTTATCCCGCTACGTGGGGGATGTGTACATTAATGTTCTGGTTTTGTCTCGCTACGGTGAGATGGAATTTCGACGCATGTGGCTGCGGCCCAGGGTCAATTGGTGATTTTTGTAGAGCAGGGATAGTAACCTGAGTCTACAAAGGCGACCTCTGCAGTGGCCCTCCGGTTTCTCTTTCCCTAGTGCTTGTCTTGTACATTGGTCGGTATATACGATTACTAACCCCGTTATTGTTTTACAAAACTAATGTGATCCATTAAGGAATGGTGCGCAGGTGATCATAGGTAATCCGTAAGCTGCGTTGGGATGAGGATGGGATCACCACATCGAGTCATAGCTTCAGCTTAGCATTTTTGGATTCATATACATTAGTCTGTTTGAGATAATTTATTTGATTTTAAATAAGCAACGTTTTTTTATCGCTTGATTTGATATGTACTATCTCGGGCAACCGAGATGGTATCATCCCCATGTGCTAAGGAGGTCTTGTAAGGCTCTTTGGTATATGGGGGTGTTACAAAGTGGTATCAGAGCGAACAATTTTGGAACCTAAAAAACCAATGAACCCAATGAATTAGGAGTGTGTAATAAAATGAACTCGGGTAGGAGTCATAGGGAGATACCGCAAAGATTCGAGAGACGTCCCGGAATCGCACACTCTTGCCCCTATAGCTCTTACTTGGTCACCATGGGAAGTGTCGAGGGGTATATGAGCGTTGGATGTGTCTATCAAGTTGTTGTTGTGATGATGTGACCTATGGAGAATGATGAGAATGAATGGAAGTAATGGTTTATGATATATGTGCATAACACGGAGTGGTATGGATGATGTAATATGTAAATCTATGTGATATATGGCATGAAATGTGAAAGTGATATCTACATGAAATTGATAATACGCACGAGAATGTATGGGGGCTGTAATATTGCATGACTCGACCAAGTGGGGCAGGTGACTCGACCGAGTAAGGGCTACTCGACCGAGTAACCTTGACACTCGATCGAGTGTTCGGGTCTGATGTGAAATTTTAAATGTTGAAAGTTGTAACTCAACCGAGCACATAGTGGCACTCGGCTGAGTAGTTGTAACTCGACGGAGTGCCAATGTGACACGATCGAGCAAAAGTCCCTGTATATTCTGGACCAATACTGTTTTTGGTCACTCGACCGAGTGCGTATGACTCGACCGAGTGTGTGTGACTCGACCGAGTGCCACCTTGTACTCGATCGAGTGGAAATCCATGTATTTTTAAGTTTGATTTTGTGTTTGGTGTGCTCCACCGAGTATATGTAGTACTCGATCGAGTAAGCTTGACTAGGCCGAGTGGCTTGCTGCAGTCAACCGAGTGTGTTTGTGCCAAGACTGTTGTTCGTTTTCAGCTGTAGGCTTGTTCTTATGTTTTCCATTCTTATTGAAGTTATCAAGCCTGCAACAAGATCTAGTGCGTCAGCTGCAACCTCAAAGTTCAGCGCTGAAGAGGTCGCCAGACTAGTAGAGCAGAATAAGGCGCTTACTGAGGCCCTTAAAAATGTGGGGAGCAACCGGGAGGTGGTAGTGAGTGCTACTACCATAAGCACTACTATCTCCCGTCACCGACCCACTACTTATGAGGGTACCGGTGTGCCGCATCTGCTAGATGACTGGCATCGTGAGATGGAGAGTATCTTCGAGGTCGTCGACTGTCCAGCGAATCTGTGTGTGGAGCAAGCCGCGTTCTACCTGAGGGTTCACGCGGGGAAGTAGTGGTTTAGAGAGAGGACGGCTATGAAGGATTTTTATGTGAGTGAAGGGGAGGAGGCGATTCCTTGGAGAGACTTCAAGACATAGATGAGGCTGAAGTTTGTTCCCGAGCATGAGAGGGGGAAGCTGAGGTCCGAATTCGAAACCTTTCGAATGACTGAAGAGATGTCCGTGATGGATTACTACAACAAGTTCACGGAGCTGGCAAGCTATGCCGATGATATGTAATGGAGTCAAAAGTCCCTAGCTGAGAAGGCGGGGCAAGCTGAGAGATTGACTGCCCGAGAGATTGGCAGCCATGACAAAAGAGGCTAAGGTGGCAATGGAGAGTGGAAAAAGGAAGGCAACCAGAGAGGGCGGAGGCAACTCTACCTACAAGAGGGGTAATTATTCTCAGTCCAGATCCTATTCTGGTGTGGTGGCTATCGAGGGGGACATCAGTCTGGAGGGAATGGCGGTAGGGCTGCTAGTGAGACTTCTGGGCTAAAGTGTTTAGGTTGTGGCGGTGTGGGCCACAAGAAGTTCGAGTGTTCGTCATCAGGAGGAAGTGGGGGTTACCAACCCTCATTCCAGCGGAGCTATTCCCAAAGCATGGCTAGTAACCAGCTTGCGGGTTCATGGAACCGGCAGGGGAACTAGAGTGGGACCAGCGTGGCTACAACCGCAATGGAGGGACGTATCAAAGGCAGAACAACAACAACAACAACAAAAACAACAACAACAACAACAACAACAACAACAAAAACAAAAACAACAACAACAACAACAACAACAACAACAATGGGGAGACCAGAGTTCAGCTTTGAAGACTGTGGCATCTGCGAGCACAGTGCAAGGGGGCGGCCAGAAGAACAGTGGTAAACTCTTCATGATGGATAAGCAAGCGGCAGAGGCAGACGCGCAGGTTGTTACCGGTACATTTCTTGTTAACCGTGTTCCTTCTTTTGTCTTATTCGATTCGGGGGAAACCCATTCTTTTATTTCAAAGAGTCATGATGTGTTGTTGGGATTGGGAAGTAGTGAGTCTGTAAATGATGAGGTATTTATACCTTCTGGAGAGTTTGTATCCTGTAATAAGATGTTTAGAGGGGTGTCTATGATTGTGCGGGAGGTGGACTTTCCTGTTTATTTGTTTGAATTCCCTTTAGACGGATTTGAGGTCATTGTCGGGATGGACTGGTTAGGTAGGTATAAAGCTAATATAGATTGTCATCAGAAAAAGGTGTCTATAAGGGGTCCGAAGGGAGTGAGAGTTTCGTACCAGAGATTCGTGGTGAAGCCTAAAGTGAAGCTGATAGCGGCTATTACATTGAGGACCTACCTGAGGAAGGGCTACCCTATGATTTTATGTCAGGTGAGAGATACCAGAGTTGAGGGGCCGATTGCAGACCAGATTGAGTTGGTGAGTGAGTTCAATGATATTTTTTCGGATGAGATACCGGGATTACCTCCGATGAGAGATGTTGATTTTAGCTTGGAGTTGAAGCCGGGTACAGGACCGATTTCTAAGGCTCCGTATCGCATGGGACCAAAGGAGCTTGAGGAGTTGAAGAAGCAGCTGAATGAGCTACTGGACAAGGGCTACATTAAACCTAGAGTATCGTCGTGGGTTGCACCATTTCAATTTGTGAAGAAGAAGGATTGTAGCTTACGATTATGCATTTATTACCGTGAGCTGAACCATGTGACGCTAAAGAATAGGTATCCATTGCCTGGGATTGACGATCTATTTGATCAGTTGAGTGTAGCTGGGGTGTTTTCGAAGATAGATCTGAGGTCGGGGTATCATTAGCTAAGGATAAAGGATAGTGACATTCCGAAGACGGCGTTTCATTCGAGGTATGGGCATTATGAGTATGTGGTGATGCCGTTCGGGTTGACTTATACACCAGCGGTATTCATGGACCTTATGAACCAGATCTTCAGTCCATATTTGGACAGGTTTGTGGTGGTATTCATTAGCGATATCTTGTCTATTCTAAGACTAAGGAGGAGCATGTGAAGCATCTGAGGATCGTGTTGCAGACCTTGAGAGACAACCAATTGTATGCCAAATTGTCTAAGTGCAAGTTCTGGTTATAGAAGGTGGCATTCTTGGGGCATGTGATATATACGGAAGGGATGGTGGTGGATCCGAGTAAGATCGAGGCGGTGTCTAACTGTGAGGCACCACTTTTTCGATTTATATGATATGTAATTAATTTATTGATTCTATAGATTAAAATCAACTAATTAATTAATCAAAGTAAATGCAAGTAACGAAATAACGAAAGTAAAGAAGGACACAAGAGATTTTTGAAGTGGTTCAGTTTCACAAATCGAAACCTACGTCCACTATTCTCGATTAATAATCTTTAGTGCCTTTCTCCGGATTACAAAAATTATCAACGCACTCGTATAATCAACTATGATTATAACTCAAGGTGAGTATCGCTAAATACTCTATACTATCTTACACTAATAAGAAAGTACAATATAACCCACAAAGATTCTCGTTAAAGAATAAGTAAGATTATGTGATGTATTATTATCCAATAACGTATTTCACGTGAGCGATTGATAAAGAATGATACACGACTTTTTCGAAAAACAAACACTAAAAATAATAAATATTTTGCTCAAAGTTTGCTTTAAAATCAATTTATAAAATTCTCTCAATGTGTGTAAAAGTCGTTTTTGATTATTGAGATGGAAGGAGTATTTATAGTAGAAGCATAGAAGATATAAAATCTAAAACCCTACCTTTATCTTTAAGAAAGATTTGTATCTTTAATATCTCAAAATATTATTGCTTCTTTTAGAAAGATATTTATCTTTAATATCTCAAAATATTGTTGTAAAGATATTATTAGAATGCTAGGTTGATGCAAACAAGGAAACGTGCCATAGAGCCCGAGATCCTCATCACACGAAACCCTAGGTGTTTACCTATGAGCACGCAACCCTAGGAGGCACAAACCCTAGGTTTCACGAAACACTAGGTGGGCTTATTAGGTTAACAACAAATTGAGATAGAATATATTAGAAACCCTAGGTAGCATGACAACTCATAAGTTGTATTATTAACCAATAGAATCTCATAAATACATCATCTATTAAAACTTTTGATAAATATAAAAATATTCTTTCTCTTTTTGAAAACATTTAAAATAGTTACCGAATGACGACCTATACTATCTAATCTTCACAAAGATCTTCAGTATACGGATCATCTCTTCATCTTGATCACAAAGACCCTCTATCATGGGTCTTGTGTTATTTGAAGGAGATCTTGCTTGAATTGTTTCTTTAATGTTATAACCAAGGTAGTTATAACTTTGCATACAAACCTCAAAGTTATATCTCAAGCTTCTATAACTTTGTCTCACAGAACGTTTCAAAGTTATGCCTTCAGCTCCTGTAACTTTGATCTCCTTTCTTATAATTGTTGTTAGCTATGATAAGACTAAAGCCCACAATTACATGCATATGATATATCAATTAAAGCACATTATTAAGTAAATACATGTCATTATCAAAACTATAAAATAGGTCCAACAAATTCCCTATTTTGATGATGACAAGTCTCTTATGATTTCTCTTATGATTGTGACTAAGTATGGTTCTCCCTCAACAAAATATTACCAAAGTTATAGTAACGTTGATCGCAAGAACATAACAACCTAGCCAAAGTTATAACTTGAAAGACTTTAAGTGATAACGAGTCTTGACAAGGAGCAAGCTTAAGCAAAGACTCAAATCATATCATTTCTTCCCCCTCTTGGCATCATTGAAAAGACAAGAATAAGGATATAAAATGACTGGAATAACATACACCAAGGCAAGAAATAGATATTCAAAATACACAATACTTAACGATTCATAGCAAGCAAAACCAAGTACTAAATGTTAATTAAACTACAAACCACAAAGAAAAGTGTTAGTTGTCAATGGGCCGAATAAAGTGTAAGCCAAAATGGGCCTAATGAACAATAGAATAGTAGTTTAAGAACAAACAAAGTAAGACGAGAAAGATCAAGGAAAATCGGGTTGGCGAATGATATTGGGGTCGATATAGTCGGGTCGGGTACGGTACTCAAGGGTGGAAAGGCGATCAAAGCACTTCTTCACATGATTAGCTTGTGCGGTGAGGCATGAATCAAAGTTCCGAACCTTCATGGATAGAGCCTCCATCGCATAATAAATGGTGTGCATTCCATCGCGCATTTTTGCACCACTCTTCACCAAAGCACCTCCTTGGCTAACCAAGAATTGCATCCGATCCCGTTGCCTAAATAACTCTTGTCGAATATCGACAATATTCCTCTCAATTTTAGCAAGGCAACCATCAACTCCCGTCATCCAACCCCTCAACTCATCACTCACACCCGACCCACCATGGTCACGGGTTGAGCTAGAACTCCCCAAAGCCACGGTTTTGACCACCTTGTTAACAACCGCATCAATTTTCTTGTCTTGCGCATCAAGGCGCTCCATAACCTTCCCCATAAACAAGTCTAATTTTGATTCAATACCCGAAAAATCAACAACATTCGGTTTAACATCAACCGAACCACCCTTGGATAGAAAAACCAATTCTGGACCCAATGCCTCCATTTTCATGAATTTCAAGAAAGTATCATTCATATCATCCTTCAAATTAACGCCATAACTTGTCGGATCAACGACCCCCTTAGCCTCAAGAATCCGAGACACCCACATGCCATAGGGTAAGTCTAGGGTCGTGTAGACCTTATCTTTGGTCACCGAAAAACTAGTTTGAGAAATTCGAGAAAAAAACAAGGAAATCAAAGTTGACACGGTTACCCTCTAGCCAATTCTTAACCACCAGCATCTCATAACATGCAATTTTATCCCGTCCACCCCGACGCGGAACCAGCATATTCCACAAAACATTTAAAAGAAATTTCAATTTTGGGGATAAATACCCCGCCAACACACAACTTGACAACGTAGCCCGATCATCAAAATAACGCTTAGCATCTAGTTTAGCCGTATCCGACAGCTCTTACCACGACGTACTCAGGTTTATTTTGACTCCATCATCAGGAACCAAAAACAGAGTATAAAAGTCGCCAATGGATACCGAAACTTATCGGCAATTCACCAAGGCATGTAAAACTCCAGATTTCAAAGAAACGGAAGCATAAAATTGAATTACCTCGATGGGATAGATAGGACCCGAAAACCGAGACACATGCTCCCATTCTTGAAATTTCAAGAAATCGTTGAAGAATATCAAAGCTTGATATTTTTCACACCGCACATTCGGGAAACTACGACCACCATGAATACCATATTTTGCAACCCGGTTAACCAATTTTCGTTCTTCATTTGTCAACCGAAGTTTGTCAAGTCCGGATGCCGTTTCTTGAGGTAGAAATTCGCGAAACAGAGGACGTTTTGTCCCTTTAATTTCTATGTCGTTACTAGCATCCTCTTGTACCCTATTCTTCCCCTTATTTAATCGACGCCTTTTTGTACCTTCAAGCACCGAACCCGACTCGGTTTTGGTCAAATTGGGTGATTTTTGTTTGGGTTTTGGTGATGGATTGGTAGACATAGGAGGTGTTTGAATTTTGGAGTTTGGGGTGTTGGTGTTTTTGGTTGATGACCGTGTGGAAGCCATTGTTGAGAGCTTGGTTGTGTTAATTTTTTTTTTCGTGTGAGGGAAGGAAGGTGGTGATAGGGATATGTGTTAATGGTGATATATATGGGTAATTATAAAGGGTAGTGTTGGGGTTTGGTTTTTGTAGGATAGGCACGTGTAGTGCCGGCTCTATTCCTTTTTTTCTTTTTTTTTTTTTTTTTGTTTTCGAATTTGGGTAGGATAGTAAAAGGAATCTAGGGTAAATATAGGAGAGATATGGTAAGGATAAGATTAGGTAAATAAAAGATATGGTGGAATAATATGGTTAGAAATTTCGGTCAAGGTGAAATACATGGGTAGAGTTTTTGGTTGATTAGGAAAGTGAATAAGATAGATTTTTGGCAAATATGTGGTCCATAATTCAATATTCATAAAATATTTAATATTCAAGATAATCACGTAAAATATATAATATCAAGCACAAATATACTAGCAATGGAATACACGGACACAGTCATACAATCTTGTCTGATTCTAACTGGTCATGCAAGTTCGTAAAATAAATATGACGAATTTAATTGCTACTGATTAAACCAATTTCCAACCGCAAAATCTTAAAACGTCTTCTTGCTAACGCCTTTGTTAAAATGTCATCCCATTGATTTTCAGTATTACAAAATTCTAGTTTAATGTTGCCCTTTTCTACATGGTCGCGTAAAAAATGATGTCTAATGTCTATATATATGTTTAGTACGAGAATGCTGAGCTGGATTCTTAGAAATAATAATAACACTCGTATTATCACAAAAAATAGGCATACAACCAACATTTATATCATAATCACATAGTTGTTGCTTTGACCTAAGTAACTGAGAACATACCAGTGCTGCAACTATATATTCGGCTTCAGCAGTAGATAACGCAACTGAATTTTGCTTCTTTGAGCCCCAAGTTATTATGCATGGTCCAACAAACGTGGCGAATCCAAAGGTACTTTTTCTATCTAAGGAACATCCTGCATAATCTGCATCTGAATATCCTACTAGATCGAAATTGCAATCAAGTGGATACTATAAGTATAAATTAGATGTACCAATTAAATATCTCAAGATACGTGAAATCATATGTGACTCTTTAGGACACGATTGAAATCGAGCACAGACACATACACTAAACATAATGTCAGGTCTACTCGCAGTTAAATATAATAAAGAACCAATCATACCTCAATATGTAGTCTCATCGACACACTTACCGTTTTCGTCTAAGGTCAACTTTTTATCAGTTACCATAAGAGTGTCCATTGGATGAGCGTTCTGCATACCAATTTTCCTGATTAGCTCCTTGACATATTTCTGTTGGTGAATCTTTATACCTTCCTTAGTTTGTTGAATTTGCAATCCTAGGAAGAATTTTAATTCTCCCATCATACTCATTTCAAACTCTAAGGTCATTAGATATGAAAAGTACTTGCACAATTTATTGTTAGTAGAACCAAAAATAATATCGTCTGCATAAATTTGAGCAACAAGTAAATCAGAACCCTCAGATTTTAGAAATAGGGTTTTGTCGACAAATCCTCTTTTAAAATTATTTTGTAATAGAAATTTAGACAATCTGTCGTACCATGCCCTAGGTGCTTTTTTCAAACCATATAAAGCTTTATCGAGTTTAAAAACATGGTTTTGAAATTTGCTGTTTAAAAATCCGGGAGGTTGTTCAACAAAAACCATTTCTTCCAAATATCCGTTAAGAAATGCAGTCTTAACGTCCATTTGGTACAGTTTCATTCCTTTATGAGATGCGAAGGCGATAAGCAGACGGATAGCTTGAAGTCTTGCTACAGCTGCAAAGGTCTCGTCATAATCGATCCCTTCCTGTTGATTATATCCTTGAACGATCAATCGAGCCTTATTACGAACTATAACTCCTTAGTCATCCAATTTATTTCTGAATACCCATCGAGAACAAATCACAATTCGTTTCTTAGGTCGTGGCACTAGATGCCAAACTTTATTACGTTCGAACTGTTGAAGCTCTTCTTGTACTGTTACAATCCAGTCGGATTCTGCAAGTGCTTCTTTGATGTTGGTAGGCTCTATGGTAGACATAAAAGAATAGAATGAACAAAAATTATTTGATGTTCGTCTTGTTTGCACTCCCTTATTCAAACTTCCTAGGATACTATTTATAGGATGAGAACTCTTATATTTCCATTTCTTAGATTTCCTAGGCTCATCATTATCTGATGAACTCTCACTTTCCTAAAATGATTCAGAGTCAAGATTGGTTCCCCCTGAGCTCGACTCCGGGGTTATAGCTAAAGTTGGTACAACTTTAGGTACAATATTTTGATCTGGGTCCAAAGCTATAACATCATCAGTTATAACTTCGGTTTCCTTATCCTTCTTTTGAGAAGAGACATTCGTATCATCAACAATTGTCTCATTTATCTTTTCAAGATCATTTGCGGATTTATCAAGTTCATCATTGATTTCTTCAATAATTTCTTGGTTGATTTCTGGTAAATCATCCCTTGAAAGGAGAAAGTCGCGATAATTCAAGTCTTCTTCTTCATTCTGTTCAACTTGTTCAGGCACATTATCTTCATCAAATACAACATGAACACTTTCTTCTATGCACAAAGTTCTTTTGTTGAAAACTTTAAAGGCTTTGCTATGATTAGAATAACCAACAAACACAGCTTCGTCACTTCGTGGATCAAATTTGCTTAAATTACTTTTTCCATTATTATGGACAAAACATTTACTACATAAGCAACGAAGGTGAGCTATATTGGGTTTTCTCCCTCTTAAAAGTTCATAGGGAGTCTTTTTGAGAATTGGTCTAATCATAGCTCAATTTTACACATAGCATGCAGTACTAATGGCTTCGGCCCAAAAGTTCTTAGGAAGGCCACTACACAAAAGCATAGTTCGAGCCATGTCCTCTAGTGTTTTATTCATACGTTTAACGACACCGTTTTGTTGTGGGGTTCGTGGTGCAGAAATGTTATGTCCTACACCATTCTCCCTACAATATTCTATAAAGGTTTGATTATCAAATTCGGTGCCATGATTTGTACAAATGGAAACTAACTTCTTATCATGCTTGTTTTGGGCAAGCTTCATTAATACTACAAACTCATCGAAAGTTTCATCTTTAGTAAATAGAAAGATATGCCATACATACCTTGAGTAGTCGTCGACTAGGACGAAGACGTACCTTGATCCACCACAGCTTCTGACTTTCATAGGTCCACACAAATCCATGTGTACCAACTCAAGTGGACGTTCTGTACTTACTACTCGTTTTGGTTTGAATGAAGATCTAACTTGTTTAAATCAGGCACATGAGTCACACATCTTTTCTTGTTCGAATTTGATTGAGGATAAACCCTCAACTAAATCCCACAATTTGAGTTTCTTTAAAGTTGTTGGACTAATGTGTGCAAACCTCTTGTGCCACAAGCATGAATCATCTACAGTAGCTTTCATGCACGTAAAGGAACTTGTAGTGACTTTGTTTAAATCAATCATACACACGTTCCTTTTACGTAGACCTTCTAGAATAACATTACTAGTACCTTCAATTATGATGCGACAAACATTTGAATGAAAAAAGACTTTATTGCCTTTGTCACATAATTGAGAGATACTTAGTAAGTTATGTTTAAGACCATCTACCAGATAGACATTATTAATAGCATGTGAAGGAGATATACCAATCTTACCTACACCAATTATCTTGGCCTTCTTGTTGTCTCCAAAAGTGACCTTGCCACCGTCGAAGGGCTCTAGTGAAAGAAAAATATTCTTATTTCCGGTCATGTGTCTCGAACAGCCACTGTAGAGATACCATAAATTATTTTCTTTCACTATTATCTGCAAGGGAATCAAATACAGCTTTTAGGTACCTACGCTAAGTTGGGTTCTTTGTGGTTAGTAACTCTGTAAATTTTATCCTTCCTAACCCATACCTGTTTTACAATTCATTTGGTCTTAACATAGGGTTGTCTAGGTTTATTATAGTACATTCTAGGTTTTCTATTGTCATGACGCGTACTAGATTTGAATGGCTGCTTTTGATTCACATTTGCTTTGAATGATGAAGGTTTTGATGTGTAATCGAAAGCCATGTCATAAAACCATCTGAACTCATTGTTTCTATATTCATCGCGTCGAGGTTCAGGTTCAGACTCATCAAGACTAGACACATCATGTTCTTTAACAAAATCAATTTGATTTTTGTTGTCATGGACATATTTAACACAATTCTCTTTAACATGACCAGTGTGACCACAATAATTGCAAATTAGATATTCTGAAAGATTGACATATTTCCTTCTTCTGAAATCACGATCAGAAGGAGTGGGTTTGCACTTATCATGGTCTCTTCGACTATAACATTCATGTCCTAGACCCATCTTCATGTTATTGTTAGACTGTTCAGTAAGGAAGTTTAAGACTTTCTGACTTCCTTCCCATTTATCATGAACTTTTCGTGCATGTAGGAGCAATTCCTTCAAAGACTGAATTTCTTTTTCACATATCAAATGGTTTATATTATAGTCTTTGGAGGGATTGTTCTTTTCAAAGTTTTCACGAAAATCATTAAAACGTTTGTTCAAGATAAATTTCTCCTCATTATGTTGATCTTTGGCTTGGCAGAATTTAGCCTCTAAATCTTTCAATTGCCGAGAAAGAAAAAAGTTCTCTTTCTTGTGATCAATGATAGCAACTTCCTTTGCCTTAGCTTCAGATTTCAAAAGTTCGTTGACCTTCTTCAATTCTAAAGTTATAGCCTCATTAGCTATAACTTTGGCTTGAAGATGCTTAATGTTGAGCTTTAACTCTGAGGTTATAGCCTCATTAGCTATAACTTTAGACTCTAGAGCCTCTTTCTCAACTTTTGTCATGTCTGAAGTTGTAGCTAGAGTAGCCATAGCTTTAGATTTAAGCTTTTTAGCTTTGGCTTCCCAGAAGTTGATTTTCCACAGCAATGTCAAGAATTTGTTCTTTAAGATCTTTTAACTCTAGACTCTGTTCATGACAATGGTCTAGGGTTTATTCAAAATACTTAATTAAATATTTTTTAGACAATTTCTTAACTTGCTTTTTAAGTTCAAGATGACTAACCTCTTCATCATCTTATGAATCTGGTTCTGAATCTGAATCACCAACAAGGCACATCTCAGATTCACTCTCCTTGTCACTGTCAGAAATTAGGTCAAGACTGACGTTGTGATGATCATTATTTATATACATGTTTTATGCTTCCCTTAGACACATATAACTCGATTTACCGTCGTTCCTTGCTTATTTCTATGCTATTTTAGCTAGAATATCGTTTCTGCCGCTTCTGTTATGTTTTAATGCAGATTGGATGCATTTGGAGCTTTTTGAGAAGATATGAAGCATGGCGGAGTCGGATCGTGGAAGGTTAGGCGCGGGAATCGAGAACGAAGGAGAAGAAATGAAGGAAATCGAAGAAACGAGCGAAAAGAAGGGATGCTCGACCGAGCATAGTGCCTTGCTCGATCGAGTCGGGCTGAAGGTTGCTCGATCTAGCAACATACCCTTGCTCGATCGAGCAACCTAGTTTTTCGACGGCTTTTTCATATTTTCCTAAACTAGTTAACCTAATTAATTAAATTTGTATAATAAAAGGAAAGCTCGTCTTTCACAATTAGCTATGCTTTTTTATGCTTCCTTGTGCTTTTCTTACGCTTTAATATTAGAAAACCTAATTTAGCTTTCTTTGCCTCTGGAATTTATTCATCAAAGACGATTGTCTTTAGTTCAACTTGTAATCAGTATTCATCAATCTTTCTTCGTTATTCAATTTAATTACCTTCTAGTTCTTAATTATTCTTTGTTCATCCTTTCATTATTGTTAAGCATGTTTACTTTAATTATTATTGTTGTTATTTATATTATTATGAGTAGCTAAATTCCTTTCTAGGGTTGAAAGGGGATATAGGATTGTTAGAAAGGGTAGATTAATTAATTGAATTGCAATTACATGGTTATCGTTTGATTATCGTTTTTATTCTAGTTGCTTGATTACTGACCAGAATTAATTAACTAGTCTCGCGAATTAGGATTGTCACCGACCGGGTTAAGACTAAGATAGGCTACGATAATTGAATAGAACTCGTTTAATGATAGCGACCGCATGTTAAATTGTAGATCTAAAGGGCATAATTGAATCGACCGATCTTGTGACCTTAGATAACTTTATTGCATGATAGTTAACTTCATCCTTACCCCTGAACAATAATCCTACTGAACCTGAGACCCTAGACTTTTAATCTCATTATTTTCAACCTTTTATTATTAGTTGTTATTTCTATTAGTTATTATTGTTTGCTATTAGTTATTATTATTGATTGCTTTTAGATTAGAAACACAATCTCAAAACCCCGAATTGTTACTATAGAGACAAACCTAGTTTAACAGATTAGAATACTACCGCCTCCCTGTGGATTTGATACCTTTCTTACCGCTGAATATAGTTAGTAGTGAATTAGGTTTACTTTGATTAAGGAGACGCGACTTTTACCCTTATCAAATTTGGCGCCATTGCCGGGGAGGCAACAGTTTTCTGTTTGTTTCTACTTAGTTTGTCTTTCTTCGTCTCAGGGAACTTATGTTCCTTGAGAAAGTTCTCATCCTTTTCTTTAGTTTTTGTTTATGCCCAGGTGTTCTAGGTCCGTTCTCGTACCCTACGATTCCGAACCCGAGAAGACTCTCCGAGCTAGACGAAACGTTTGGAAGGAAATTCAAGAAGCGGAAGACTTGAGTACGCTTGAAACAGTTTACGCCGAATACGTCGCAGAAAAACCATCCTTAGAAGAGGATACACATATTTCTTCACCCACTACAACCATGCCTACTCTAGCCAGCCATTCGGAGCTTACCGTTGCATCTATTCCCAAGGGGTTTCAACTCCCTACTACGGGTAATAGCACTTTTGAGATTCGTCCGTCTTATATCTCTTTGGTGGAGCGAAACATGTTTGGAGGAAGCCCTACTTAGGGTGCTGCTAAGCATATGGAGAAATTCACTAACTATTGTTGCTCTATTCCTTTAACGGGTGGGGTAACGCAAGATCAGATCAAGTTGGTGTTGTTTCCCTTTTCACTACGAGACGGGGCAGAAGATTGGTTGATTGAGTTAGATATGGCTGCACTTGGCATCAACAATTGGAATTCTTTGGCTCTTGCATTCTATAAAAGATATTTTCCGCCACAGAAAACCAATGCCATTTGAAGCCAAATGACAAGTTTCAAACAAAGTCCCACTGAGAACTTCAATGAAGCTTGGGTTCGCTTCAAAAAGCTTGTCAAGTCTGTTCCACATCATGGTTTTGATACTTGGTTCCTATGCAACCAGTTTTACAATGGTTTATATGATGATCAGAGAACGTTGCTAGATTCTGCTGCCAATGGAAGATTCCAAAATAACACTACTGATGCTAATGCTTGGAAGTTAATTGATGAGATGGCTACTCACACTGCTGAGTATGGGAATCCCAGGGGTAATGCAAGGCGAGGAGGTTCGGACAATGCCATTGTAGCTCAGTTGGAGGCATTAACTGCTAAAATTGCCGAGTTACAAACTTCAAAGTCCTTGGAAAATAAGCAAACGGTTCATGCCATGGTTCAACAAGAGCCAACCTCTGAAAGATGTGGTACTATGGGGCATAATGCAATCGAGTGTATGAGTACAGTTGATCAAGTACTTGCTTTTCAATCCTTTAAGCAAGGTACACCGTACTCTAACTTTTATAATGAAAGGACAAGAGAGCATCCCAATTTCTCCTACCGAAGTCAGAATGTTCTTAATCCTACCCCACCGCCACCTCAGCAACAAGGTTCCTCTTATGTGATTCCTCAAAATCGCAATTCCCAAAGTAACTATAACCGTTGAAATCAAGGAGGCCAAAAATTTCAACAAGCTCCACCTCCACCACCTCCAAGTAAAGATATGGCGGAATTGAAAGTCATGTTGCAGCAAAGTCTCATGATACAACAAAAGCAAGATGCTCAGATCTCTCAATTGATAGCTCATAACAAGATGGTTGATACTCAAATTGCCCAATTGTCAATTCAAAATCCACATAAACAACCGGGTAATCTTCCTCCTCAAGGACACCCTCCACATGAACAAGTCAATGCCATTACCTTGAGAAGTGGAACCCATTATAAAGGCCCTGAAATGATAAGGGATGAAACTGATGAAAGTATGAAAGTTGCTGGTCAAAGTTCGAAAAACAGCGAAAAAGGGGCTGAAAAAGGGGTTGCTCGATCGAGCAACACCCCCTTGATCGATCGAGCAACCTATGAAAATTCTGAAAATTCTGCTCGAAAAGTTCCTGTTCCGAAAAAATCGATCGAGCAGTCTGCTCGATCGAGCAACCCATGATCAGGCCTATAAGTCCTCTATTTCATCTACAAAAGCAAAAGAAGCCGAGCCAATCGCAATTAAACTTCCTTTTCCTCACCCCCAACATAAATCCAAGCTTGATACACAGTTCGGAAGGTTTATGGAGGTGGTCAAGAATTTTCAAGTGAGTGTACCCTTTATTGAGTTGATCACTCAAGTGCCGGCCTATGCAAAGTTTATGAAGGACATCTTGACAAGAAAGCGATCCGTTAATGAAGTGGAGACGGTTGCATTTACTGAGGAATTCAGTGCTGTGTTGCAATCCAAATCACCACCTAAGCTCAAGAATCCAGAGAGTTTTTCTATTCCTTGTAATATAGGATGCTTAGCCATTGATAAAGCCCTTTGTGACTTAGGGGCTAGTGTTAGTGTTATGCCATTTTCTATATGTAAAACGTTAAATATGGGTCAACTTAATGTTACAACCATGACCTTACAAATGACCGACCGTTCTATTAAACACCCTTTGGGGATTTTAGAAGACGTACCGGTTAGAGTAGGGAAATTTTTTATACCAGTTGACTTCGTTGTCTTAGATATGGCTGAGGACACCCAAATTCCTATCATCTTAGGACGACCATTCCTCCATACTGCGGGGGCGGTTATAGATGTTAAGAATGGGAGACTTACACTAACAGTGGGGGATGACAATATCACTTTCAACTTAGATAATGCAATGAAACACCCCATGCTAGAAAAGACATGTCATAGGATCGATATTGTGGATTTGAATGTTGATGATTGTCTCTCTTTATGTTTGAATAGGGATCCTCTGGAGATCGCCTTAATTTCCAGCACTGCTGAAGCTGGAAGCTCACGGAGTAAGGAAGCGGTTGAGATGGAAAAACTGCTGACAGGAGAGGAATGCCAGTTACAAAGTGTATATAGCTTAGGTAACCCCCATACGGTTACCGAGATCCCCATTCATCCCGACTGATGAGCAGTAGTGACAGTTGGTCACTACGCCCCCCATTTTGCAGCTGGTTTGGGGGAGGCTATGTCTATACAGCTGGTATTATCTATCCTTGTACTTTCTTTTATTGTATTTTATTTTGGTTATTTCCCATTCCCTTTTGTTAGTTGTGTCCTTTAGGTTGCTGCTGTTGGTTGTTATGTGATTGTTGTGCTGTTAGCGTCACACTGAGGACACTGTGACATTTAGGTTTGGGGGAGAGTCTTTATTTATGTTGTGTGAAAAGAAAAAAAAATCATAAAAATTGAAAAATTTACAAAATCCAAAAACATGTTTTTTTATTTTATTAGGTCGAGTCTTGGTGAATTGAATAACAATGATGATAATTTGTATTGTTTCTGCATTTGAATCCCAAATAAGTTATCCATGTACATTGTTTTGACTTACTACTTTTGAAAACAAAGGTCATAGAACAAGTCTTGACCGTTTTTGACATACCTTATGCTAATTAGATTTGGCAATATTTGTTGGTAAACCATTTAAAATTCTGAGGTCTTTAGAGCTTCCTAGGCCAGGAACATCAATAAACTGGTCTCTTTGTCTTTAGGCTTGAGTGTGGTACTCCTTGTGGAATATGTAACATCAAAATGCATAAGTGTGACATTCGTTTCTTGATACTATACGCGTTCATTTGATAAGTGCATGAGGAAAGGTGGTTCTTTTTGTTCAAATAAGCCTCACATAGCCAAAAAGACTTGATTTTATACCCTTATTATTGAGTTCTCTATGTTTAGCCCATTTGAGCCTTTGTAGCCTGTTTCATAACCTATATAATAGCTACATTCCTAGAACTTGCCTACCTTATCGGGATAGTCGCAGTTGCAAGTTTTTCTTATCTACTTGTCTACTATGGTTGGGTCGGGATTTCTGAAAAAGAATATGAAATGGGTGTAGCAAGTATGTTGGCAATTGTGTTATTTATTCCCTTTGTTGAGAAAAGTTGTGAAGTAAAAGATCTGAAAAGAGAAAAAAAATGAATGATGAAGAAAAGAAAAAATGAAAAAAGAAAAGAAAAGAAAAATATGTTGCTTCATTAAATTATTCAAGGGATAATGAAAGGGAATTTACTAGAGTCTAATCCATTTTTCAGAGAGCAATATCGATATCTCTCTTGTGTTGTCAAAGTTTAAGACGATTTCTCTAGTCGCTGTTGGTCTGTGCTAGTCTTGTAGATTTGTTTTGGTAAGTGTCGCTGCGACTACCGGTCTTACTCCCACATTCCCATACGTGCCTTGACACAATCCACTTCTATACCTTCACCCATTAGCCTCCCTTGTTGTCCTGATTCATGTGCTTTTTAGCGAATGCGTATTAGTTGGGGAAATTATTATCACATTAGAATGCATGCATGTTTCATAAGCTGAGTGAGTGTTTCTATTTCTTTCTATCTTCACAAAACTCACCTTTACATAAACTTATGAGTGCTTGAGTGAATCCGACAAGTTGAGCCTTGCAAGATTGAAAGGTATTTGGTTTTTGTCTATACTACGGTATCATGTAAAATCTTGGAATATGAGCTGCGTTTTCTACTTTCCCGTGCCTTTAAATTTGTTTTATTGGTACAACTTGGTCATTACTTTGTTATAGATATGGATAGCTTGGGATTTATATCTGCATTTACATTAGCTTTGAGTTTTTCATTCACTATTTGTATGTTTGTCTTTGTATAGTGTTGAGTACTTTGCTTAGGGACAAGCAAAGGATTGGTTTGGGGGAGTTTGATGATCATTATTTATATACATGTTTTATGCTTCCCTTAGACACATATAACTCGATTTACCGTCTTTCCTTGCTTATTTCTATGCTATTTTAGCTAGAATATCGTTTCTGCCGCTTCTGTTATGTTTTAATGCAGATTGGATGCATTTGGAGCTTTTTGAGTAGATATGAAGCATGGCGGAGTCGGATCGTGGAAGGTTAGGCACGGGAATCGAGAACGAAGGAGAAGAAATGAAGAAAATCGAAGAAACGAGTGAAAAGAAGGGATGCTCGACCGAGCATAGTGCCTTGCTCGATCGAGTCGGGCTGAAAGTTGCTCGATCTAGCAACATACCCTTGCTCGATCGAGCAACCTAGTTTTTCGACGGCTTTTTCATATTTTCCTAAACTAGTTAACCTAATTAATTAAATTTGTATAATAAAAAGAAAGCTCGTCTTTCACAATTAGCTATGCTTTTTTATGCTTCCTTGTGCTTTTCTTATGCTTTAATATTAGAAAACCTAATTTAGCTTTCTTTGCCTCTGGAATTTATTCATCAAAGACGATTGTCTTTAGTTCAACTTGTAATCGGTATTCATCAATCTTTCTTCGTTATTCAATTTAATTACCTTCTAGTTCTTAATTATTCTTTGTTCATCCTTTCATTATTGTTAAGCATGTTTACTTTAATTATTATTGTTGTTATTTATATTATTATGTGTGACAGCCCTCGCGAATGCGGAAATATAAAACATACAAGCATGATGAAATTACCCCGTCTAACATAGCTGGTCAAGATGAAATTACCCCGTCTAGTCGGAAATACGGTATTTTAAAAACTTTTATACATGCAAGATAGATAAAACGAGGAGTGTCAAAATATTACAAACTAAGTACGGAATATAACAAAGAGACGGAGTCTCTCAAAATGTTAACAAAGAACAAGTGTTTAGCAAACTAGCTAATTAACGACTAGAGGTTAATCTTCCAGGGACAACGCCCGCTAGCTCACACCCGAACCCAAAATAGCATAAGCAAAAAGCCATCCATGCAAGCAACCTGTTCATTCATGAAAAACATGAACGCCACAATCAGTGGGGAGTAACTCCGGGTTCTCCCAGCCATATCACATTAAACGTACATATAAGGAAATACAAAAGTAAAATCATGCATATATAGATATCCATGTGTGTTACGATAAGAATAGATAGGCAAATCCAATATATAATGGAAAGAGCATAATAAAGAGGCATATGAAAGTACACAGGTCAAATCCATCATGTTATACAAAACTCGGGAAAGACACTCTTAGGCAACCGAATACGCTCACTAGGGCTTGCATCTCACCGTTAGCGGTATAAGTTTGATAAGATTGAGACTCGACAGACAAACCAAGTCAAGTCATGCCATGATCACAACAAATCCAACATATTATCATCCATTCACGAACCAAGACATTGACGGTGTCCAATCATGCAATGACCATGAATAATATCATGAAATCACGCAATCAAAGACGACGGTGCCCAATCATGCAATGACCATGAATAATATCATGAAATCACGCATTCAAAGACGACGACAACGACGACATCTCTCACGGTAAATGAAACGCACTAGCATCGTGTACATGGCAAGTATGATTATGGGCATCCACGGGAGTAAAACCTTCCCTGAACGCATACACGATTCAATCCATTTCGTATATGTAGACTAATTTCCTCCTGGTAGGAACGATAATTAAACGGCTCCTAATCTAAACCTGGCCAGATTCCCGGAATCACATTTTCCGATTCGACATGCGATAACGTTTCGCATCCAAGACTCGGTCAATCATATAGACGCCGAGTACCCACATTCTCGGTAGATCAATTCACGAAAGAGGCGGAAAAGAGCTCAAGCCTCATAACAAGCGGTACGCTACATGCAAATAACACCACCTCGCAAGTACACAACATTTGACGGCCGGGTCGATCAACGCATAGCGTTCGCCTCCCAACAACGTCGTCGTATGCCCACTAACACATGCATTTAAGCAGTAGGATACCTCCCCGTTCCGGCATTCCAGCCTTACGAACGTGGAGGTAGCCAAGGGAATGAGAGTACAAAGCACAAGACAAAATAGTGCTCAAACCGTATCATTTGTAAAAACGACTCAAAGTAGGACATACCACAAACCGTCACAAAACATGTGAATAGGGAAATATATAAACTTAACTATGATAAAAATGAATCAATACATGATACATAAGCATTAGAACAAGTTTGTGAAGCATAACGAATAAAAACATAGATCACCCCTCCAAAACAACGTTGTTTGGAACCCAACGAAAATAAGGGTCCACTTCAAACGGTCATAAATAGAGTTCTAGACATGAAAATACAGAATTTCCAAGTTGAGGTGATAGCTTATCCTCTTACGGTTCCAACGAATGGTCACAAGCCTAAAACAAGCAAGTAACGAAGGAGATATGATCATTTTACGAAAAGGGGTCAATGCAGTGAAACTGCACGAGTCCACCCGAGAACAACAACACCATTTCTATCATTTCCAATTTTCATAATTCACTTCTATCAAATATCAACAATCAATATTCATCATCAAAAATCATCAAATAACAACAATCATCATCCATAACATAATTCCTAAACTTACTAATCGTAATCTAATACGAATTCTAGCATATAAAGCATGTAAAACAGGTAAATGATATCGAGTAACCTTTCACCGTTACCTTTTCGCGTCTTTAAACGGTTTCTAAACCTTCCTAGTCTCCACCTACATACAATTAGAGATGAACCGATGAATATATTCACCTTGAGAAAGACGGATAATTTAAAAGCGGAAAGACCTGGTACTTTTATTCCCAATACGGATAGAGGGGAAGCTAAGCGGGGAGAATAAGACGAAACTTACGCGATTGAGCGAGAAAATGAAAGAGTAGTGACGATTTTAGCGATTTTAAGAGGTTCAAAAAGGAGGCAAGGTTTTTGGTTTTGTTTATGGTGAGAAAGGAGAAGGAATGAATTGTGACGGAAAATGAATTAGGTTTAGGAGTAGGGAGTATAGTAGGGTGAGTCGGAAAAGTCAACGAAAGTCAAAGGCGGCTCAAAAGTCAAGAAAAGTCATCAAAGACGGGCTCAAAAGTCAGAAAAGTCAAAGGCGGATCAAACAAAGTCAAGAAAAGTCAAAGACGACTTAAAAGTCAAGAAAAGTCAAAGACGACTTAAAAGTCAAGAAAAGTCAAACTCGCCTTAAGACGGGGTTCTCATGGAATCTCGCGGAAATTCCAAATACGAACTCGGAAATTCTAAATTCGACTCGAAACTTTAAATTCTAAATTAAAACTTAAATTTGCTGAAAAGATTTCGTAAAATATTTCTACTAGAAAAATAGGGTATATTTCCGGGTGTTACAATCACCCCACCTTTTAAAAATTTTCGTCCTCGAAACTTGAGAGTAGAAAACAAAAGTATTAAGGACAAGAATCGGTTTACAAAATAAACACGAAAGCTTTTACAAGGGAAAACATTTATGAAATGATGTTCTTCTCGAAACGGTTTAAGGAAATTTTTCGTAAGTGTGAAACTTTACTTACGGATCTCAAGAATGCTCGTCGCGAACGAGAACTCTAATTATCCAAAAAGCAAAGTCGAAATAGTGAAATCGAAATTCAAAACAACGTTAGTAGGTGTAGGACTAGTTATCAGACGCGTCTCCAATAACAAAGGCAAACATCCAACCAAACGCAAAATCAAAATATAAAAGCAAAAGAAATCCATTTTCTCCAAAAAGAGGGTACACAAACCATCTTTAGACTTCTTTGAAACGTTAAATTAGAAATATAATATGGAAATTTGAAGGTTTTCTCAAAGATAAAATCAAAAATAAGAACACATTACACGTACATAGAGCGACTCGAGCATCACAAACACAATTCAGTGAATGAAAATGTATACAAAACACGAAAAAAAAAACAAAACAAATCGAACTCTTAGGGATATGAAGATCAAGATAAAGTCGGCAGGAAGATCTACAAGAATTCGACATTACTAACTCGACTAATAAACCAAATCCTCAAGAGAATGCAATTTACCCAATTTGCAACTCATCATTTTCAATCATCAGAAATCCTACAAAAATATTCCATAATCACGAAACTTCGAGTAACAATTCCCAATTATTCGAATCCAATTAGAATCTACTAAGGTCAATCGGCACGGTAGACTCCACAACTAAAAATCCACATGAAAGATTTATTACGCACTCTAATCTTCTTAGTTTCATCAAAACTCTTACTAGAAACTACCAACAAAATATTTATCTATGGAAACATGATCGCTAACAACCACAAAGTAAAGGACTTACCATGAAATCCTTTAATCCAATTTACTTCAAACTCATTATCCTAAATTTACAATGAACTTTCTCATCTTCAAAAGTTAAAACACAAAACCTCAAAAGAGATTAGTCACACAATCTCATTTCACTTAACTTTTGCCAAACATAGGGCAATGCGACCGTGAATCAATTTATTTAGCTCTTCCAAACTCTCAATACATCGGTTTTCGCTCATGACAATATTCCTCAAGTTGTGTCATCCAATCCAAATTCCACAAAGTATTTATTCCCGTTAGGGTCCAACATTTAAAGACAACAATTTTTCCGTGTATCATTTAAAGAACCACTAAAATTCTTAACCACAACTACCAACTATCATTATGCTTATTTCAATTCGATCCTCAAAACGATGTTGCAACATTAAGCTTTCATAGTCTAAAACCACTAGGAGAGTTTTCATCCTAAGTATCCTCAAATCCTTATAATCATCTAAACATGAAACTAGTTTAATCGGACGGTTAGGTACCATATTCGAAACTTCTTCAAAACACACCTACTAACCCTTACGTTAGCTAATAAGAAAAACTACCTCTCAAGAGAGTAGGGATAAAAGAACATGATACAAGGAACATTAGGAAGCGTCATTAAAGACTACGATAAGATGAAAAAGGCGAAGGCGAAAAAAGGAAAACGAGGTTGAGGAAGAGACAAAGCAGATAGTAGAGTTATGAAGATATCTGAGTAAGAAAGAAAGTACGAGCTTGTAATTTCTTAAAGATCAATCTGGACAAAAACATTCAAGAATGGAAATGAAAAGGAATGATGGCACGAGTAAGGGTTTAAGATTTAATCCACAAGGTTTCTCCTTTCAGACTTAGGGATAGTTAATTAAAGCAACTAATCCCAAACAAAGGTCTCGACAAGGGACATCATACTCAGTGCATTCATCGGAGTAAGGTACACCTAGATTTAACAAATAGATTACAACCCAATTCATCCATCCTTTCATATAACACGGATTCCCAATTGCGGAATTGCAACACAAGCATAGTAACATTCTCTCAACTCCATAATTTGACACATTCCCAAAGGTTTCAAAAACCGAAGAACCAATAAGGAATTCTCCATACTAATCTCTTTTCAACTCCTACGGCCACAAGGTAGAACACCGAACAAAACTTCATTATCAACATCATATAGCCCACGAGTTCATTATTAACAAAGTACAACCTCAAGTCAAACATCATCATTAACGTCCCAAGGTATTTCCATCATAGCTCACATCATCGAATCTCGCTCATATCTATAATCCTCAAGTAATATGGTTCAACTTACAACGAAACCTTACTACTTCAAACAAGTCTCCGATACCATAAGATAAGATCATATCTTTAAATCCAAGAACTATAGCCAAAAGCTTTTCAACCAAGCCTATAATCACAAACACACAATAGGAAACCACAAGACGTCACTTAACCTCAAAAGTATTTCGCACTTCAAGATATCATTCCAAACCTCTTATTTACACCAATTAGACGTATCATAAGCATGGTCTTCAAAACAATACTAAACTTCTAAGTCCAAAAGACTAAAGTACTAATGAGTTAAGAAGTCATAACAAACTCATTCAACTTTACACCATCAAATACCACGAAATATTCACACATGAGTCGTGGCAAACACCAAGCACTAAAATCATCAAACTTATCTTACTACCATTCCTTAGAGTTACAACCAATCATCAATATAGGGTGAATTTAGATCTACACCATTTTCCTCAAATCACAAATTCATTCTAACAATCACTAATATTCCACAAAATTTAAAGTTCTTCCGACCAAGCATAATATACCACAAACAAATGGGTATGGCATCCACAAAAATGTTACAAGAGGTAGGTAAGAATACCAATGGTAAGATGGAGGAAACTATCAAGAGTAATTTCCAAGAGGCAAACAAAATGGAAGAGAAAAAGCACCTAGATAGAAGGAAGAGAGCAAGATACATTAAGGACGAGAGAAAACATCGATGAGGAAGAAATACACTTCAATTACACCTTAAGACGGAAGATACAAACATAACATAACATCACTCAACACAATCAACAAACAAGTTAGAACCTAACAAACATCAAGTACACCAAAGACTACCACCTTAGGTCCTTAAGTCTACCCATCTCTCATTTATTATTTCAAGGTCAAGTAATTTAAGTTTAGGGTTCACGTGTGTGCGTCGGGAGCGATAAAGCTCTGATACCAACTGTGACAACCCTCGCGAATGCGGAAATATAAAACATACAAGCATGTGAATTTTATAGCGGAAAATACGGTATTTTAAAAACCTTTATACATGCAAGATAGAAAAATACGAGGAGTGTCAAAATATTACAAACTAAATAAAAATACCACAAGAGACGTAGTCTCTCAAAGTGTTAACAAAAGACAAAGGAATTAGCAACTAGCTAAACAACGTCTAGAGGTGTTTCATCCAGGGACAACGCCCGCTAGCTCACACCCGAACCCAAAATAGCATAAGCAAAAGCCATCCATCCATGCAAGCAACCTGTTCATTCATGAAAAACATGAACGCCACCATCAGTGGGGAGTAACTCCGGGTTCTCCCAGCCATATCACATTAAACGTACATAGAAGGAAATACGAAAGTAAAATCATGCATATATGAATATACATGTGAGATACGATAAGGAATAATAGGCAATACGATAAATAATGATAAGATCATGTGGAAATCAAATCCGAAACCATCATGTTATTCAACGACTCAGGGAAGACACTCTTAGGCAACCGAATACGCTCACTAGGGCTTGCATCTCACCGTTAGCGGTATAGTGTGATCAGAATTGAGCGCGACAGACAAACCAAGTCAAGTCAGAGCGATGAT